>QLOY01003644.1:0-10593 GCA_003313965.1 Megacollybia marginata
CGCTGGATGGTCTTTTCACGATCATCTTCCAGCCAAGAGGATACACCTGCAATCGTCAGCAGCTTCCGACTACTGAGACGTGGACTCGAGTATGGTTCTCTGCTTCATCTCAAAGATTGCTTTTTTTCTTATTTGATTTTATGCAGGACAGAGATACGAATGTGCTGTATGCAAGGAGCGGTCGTCCAACGAAGCCAGAATGACGGTTAGTGCAGTTCATTCAGTTTAAATCCTGCCTATTAATGACATGTATGACAGGCCCACTGGGAAGAGAAACAACATGACAGTGACCATCAGGACCACGCTAGAAGTTAGTAGTGCTATCCACTTAGAAAATGGTTTGCTTGATTAATTCCAAACAGTGTGGCAGTGCAACACATGTAATTTCGTGTGCGCGCAACCTCAGCTTTGCGCGGTAATTCACTGGTTAAATTTTTGGTACCATTATCTGATTTTTATTGCTAGGTCCATGTATTTGACGGGCGCCACAGTTTGCGACGATTACAGAAATGGGTCGCTGTAAGGTGCCAGTGAACAAGCAGGTTTTTTGGCTTTTGCAGAATATCTTGAGGTCAACTTTGCCTTTTTGAAAAAATGTCTTTAACTTTGAGAATGGTGACTTTGACTTGAGTCACTACAGGCCATCCCTATCAGATCGGGTGGCAAGACCGACTCGGGAGTGCCTCGAAAGGCGGACAAAAGAAGGCAGTAGAAGGAAGGAAGGAGGTCCACGACTTGGACACCGCTTTCCAGGAGTATCTAAGCTTAGTTTCTATGGGGCACGATCCCTTGGCGGGTGTCATTACTTAAGTTAGGTAATCGTGCATTCGGTGTTGCTTTGAAGTCTATCGATTCAGGGAAAATAGTACATCTGCTATTGAATGGCTACTGATGCTGATGTCTCTTCCCACCCAATACTGTTAGGTTTCTTCGAACAAACTGAGCCTCATAGTCTGGGTCAAAACTTTGGAGAACGACCGGCTAGCGGACCGACCTCAAACACAGGAACGGTCTGCTCGGCCGTTGTGTACTGCCACCTCACCGCCAAGTGGTGCGATGTTGAATCAACTCCGATTTCTTTTCAACAGACTACTCCACCTTGTATACACTTCCTTCCTTCTTTCCTTCCTTCCTTGTGGCCCACATACTCAGCCGAACGGTCACATGTTACGCAATTCAGTCGTATGGACCTTAGGGGCGATAGCATGTACTGCAATGCTTACTTCCTGGAACGCGGTGTTCAAGTCGTGGACCGTGCCGTGAATAGACTTCCTTCCGTGGCATCAGCGCTTATTTTGGCGCTGCTATGGGGTCCCTACATTGTCGATTTGAAGTTCGTTCTCATAAGGCTAGGTATACTATTTGATCCCCATTAGTTGGCCACCTTAGCATAAATTGGTAAATACTGGTTTGTTGTCAGCATCAGGACCTATATGTTCATTGCAGAATCAAAGGTATGGTTCTTTGGCTCTCTTTTTACATTGAAAGTTTTAGGTCATCTTGAACGAGCGCATAGATATGGATATTTTAAGCATGGACTCGAGTAAGGGTGACAAAATCGGCTAGTTGGCCAACCACCAGGTTAACAAGGACCCTGGATTATAGGAGAACATCCTGGATCCTGGTTCGCATAAGAAACCCCCCCCAAATCCCAAAATGCTGTGTCAAAGTTCGCATAAAACAGGCCCGCCGCAGGCGGAAGCCGGAGCACAGTTCGCATAAGGTAGGGTGGGGTTGGGAGCAAAATTGGGAGTATGATGGGGTCGAACCACAGACCTACCTCACTCTATAACAGCAACTTAACCACTCCACTACAGCGCAGATCAAAAATTTTACTACATTGCTGTACTTGACGCATTACAACTGGAAAGGAACGCGAGACTCGATGGTCACAATCTTCAAGCTCCAATCAGACTGGGAATGCACTGAACGCAGTGATTGTTGCAGACAATACAGCAAAAAAAGTAAGTAATTGTAATACTTATTGGAATTCATATCTAAACTAACACCACATCAGGCAGCTACGCTTCGCCGGCAATACTTTTTGAAACACAATCTGAACGCTGACTGCTTTAATGCTGTATCAAATGCCAACGTCAATGCCATCAACTGTTTGCGTATTGGAAGCTATGGGTTTGTCCTCAAGTTCCACACAGAAGGGAAGACCATTCAGTCTCAGATTGTCCTAGCTCGAGGTGGGTTTATCAGATACTACCACTGTATCAGATTAACAGTCCTCTTAGTTATTGCATTGTATCAGAAAAGTGGTGGAAAGAACGGCAAACATGGTGCCATCAGTGAGGCAAAGAACATCTCAGCAGTCTCAAGACTGGGTCTCCAGGTCTTTGAGCAGCTTGCTCGTGGACAGCAGTTCAGTATTCACCACTCCACATTCCACACAAAAGCCTTTACTTTGATACCCCCCTATGCCTTCCTAACTTTAACTTCGACAACTCCAAAACTCGGAGTCGGCGGTACCACTCTGATGATCCTCAAAGACGACATACAACTCTTCCAAAAGCTTGTCAAGGATAAAGACAAGCTTGTTGAGACTCGAGACAATGAAGGAGTTTAAAAAGAGACAGAAAGCAGACGAGACTTGGATGCTTAGCTTGACTAACCTCTTTTACTGGTATATTATTCATATTCTACGAGAGAGTCCAGTAGTTTTGTAGCTCCGTACAGTCCCTAACACACGAATTTGAGCTTAGGAGAGCACAGGAGCCTTTTTTGGCTATTTTGGTAGGCCGGAGCGCCGGTTCGCATAAAAACCGGCCCCCCACCAGGGCTGGATCCCAGTTCGCATAAAAACCCGGCCCAAAATCACAAAAACGGTTCGCATAAAACACCCCCAAAATTGGCATTTTGGATCCAGGATATTCTCCTATAATCCAGGGTCCTGGTTAACACCGATTCAGTGCATATATTGTCATTGTTCTTGCAGCTTCCACAAGGCTCTGAGATTCTTATTAGATTAGTACACTAATTCTTACCTACAGGATGCACCCTGTTGTACAGGATCAACTCAAAAACTCACTTTGTCACAGATGTCACAATTTAAGAATTGTCACGCTACAGGCGACTGGATCAGGCAAAAGGCCGCCGATCTGACCAACTGAGTGGCTAAATTTAGCTAACTTCTGAACCAAGGTGCATGTCCATCTCTACTCACTTTTGTGAGCCCCCGATACCATATCTGCTAATAATTTCACCTTCCAATGGGCAAATGGCCAACTAGCTGGGGTGGCCAACTAAGGGGGGTCTGATAGTATGTATGTACTTTCTGTACTGAATACATGCTTTGCCTAATAGGATGGGATATATATATACTGCTTTGGTTCAGATTCTTACTGATGATCGGCTAAGTGGATACTGTTGCATGTTTCAGAGATAAATAGAGCATGGAAAGAAGGAAGGAAGAAAGTATTAGCAGTACAGTCCACGACATGAACACTGTGTCACGGTAGACTTGCAGTAGATGATTCTGGCCAATTCTGCACCGATTCACGAGTCGATTTGAAACCTGATTCTGAAAAATTGATTCTACAGCCGATTCTGTGCTCGGGTCCATTGATCCTGTTTCAGGATCGACCAAAAGCTATGAATTCTTTTTTCGCCATTTATTCCTGGATTCACAAGTTAGCCCGCAGGTGTCTGGATTCAGATGAAATCTTGGGTGGCCAATCACATGACATAGGTTGCAGGTTGCAGGTCACAATACCACATGGCAGCGTATAACTCACAGATAGCTGTAGGCAGGTGGCAACTAGTAAGATGTATAGTGCCACAACATATCAGGAAGCACTGAGGACGAAAGAATTCTTAAGGAGCACGATTGGTTAATAACGGTTATACCGACGGCGCCGACATTATTCCTAATATAGTAATAGTTGCCTTTTTTTAGTTATACCAGTACTCACTCTGGTCGAGTATGTACCCTATTTTTGTTCAAGTTCAAGTTCACGATCAAATTACCTTTTGCGATACACGTCTTTCCTCATTCCCTCACCAAGTGTTTCTTGTGAACACATAGCTCCTGAACCGATCAAACAATCACCTGAGGCTTGAACATGTACCTTCCAAACACCGACATCTAAGACTAGTATCAATACTACAACAACCACAGCTTCATCAAATGGGCCGTCACAGTTTTAGCTTGTGCAATAACCTCCACCTCCCTTCCCTTCCATTCAAATTCAGCATTGGCTGTTTCCTGCACACATCACTCGATGTCCATACAGCAAGATGAATCGTCGGGAAATATTTGCTAGCAGAGCAAGGTACAAACTTGACACTGGATGTGCGGGGATCTGGACTTGACGAATGATGCTCAGAGGAGATGACCCCAACGACGACATCAGGAGCGTATTGCACGAGACGAGTCTCCAGTTCGGATGCTACTAACAGGTTGCGATGATCCTGATCAGCCTATTCAAGTTCTTCACCTCTCCTTCCGCAAGTTCATTACCAGCTCATCTCATTCAACCTCTCTCACTTTCATTGACGAGAAAAAACACAGTCAGTGTCTTGCTCACTGCTGCATTCAGCTGTTGAATAAATGTTTAAACATTTCAGCTCAAATGTTTGTGGGGCTGGCTATCTTGCTGATGATGTGATGTATGAACCCATTCCAGAAATTGCCATTCCAGACGCAGTCACGGTGTTGTATGCTTGCCAGTTCTGGTTAAGCCATCTCGATGTCGTCAACAATACTGAGGGTGATAGCTTCATTTCACTTCACGGTAGTCTTAACTGTTTTCTTTTGACCCACGCTATGAGCTGGTTGGAAACTCTTGCGGCCAATGGAAAATACCAGCCATTGTTAACCCTGAACATTCGTAAATGTGGTATCGGGTCCTATTTATCTAGCTCAAAGAGCTGTATAGAAACTATTCACTCCTACCGCCAAGACCAATCTTCATCCTCAGTATCCCTAGCCTCTTATCAACTTGTGATGTGAAACAGTGAACATCACACTGCCTCCCTGCTGACATTTGTGGCTCTTCGGCATGAGCTAAATCATCCAGCGTTCTGTCAAGCTCCCTGACAATCCCATAGACATCTACCAAACTGTTCAATTGTAACTTGGAAAGCATTTCTTGATGTCCTGCAGAATGGTAACATGACTAACATTACTAAAAGTCGATCCAACCGGTTCTCTTGAAGGTCTGTGAGATCACCAGGTGAGTGAAGCACTGTGACTGCGATTTCGCCATGTTGGAGGACTGCTTCATACGACTGAATCCAGATGAGGCCCTTGTGACTACTGATGATACTTGTAGGACTTTAACCGACATACCACGACAATCGTGCTTGGTTGGCTCACTCAACCACATTCAAGGATGCTCCATGTAGAAATACCAAGAGACTTGAATCAAGTGTCTAGATATTTCAACTTCAACCCATATCAGCTACTGTGACGGTCTTTGTTTCCAGTGGGCATTTGGCAGCTTCCAGGTGGAATCATTTATTTGGCCACTTGTATGCAGTGGATCTGTCGATCTGGAATGTCATCTGGTGGTCTTGGTATTGCTATCGGTTCACCAACCTTCATTGTAGATCTGACACAGGAGAAGACGAAGCTCCCTACCTCTACCACTTCGACTGGATCAAATCCACCTCTCATTGTCAAAAACAATCCTCCTTCACGTTCACCTGTCAGATGCGAGTCTGTTTCATTCATTCGACCAACTTACAGAGGACTGACCTCACCTCATGGACATCTTCACACTCGATGATTCTCAGAACTGGATCTGTCTCTGATCTTTGAATCTCCTTCAATTCAGAGAAACATCTTCGCCACCAAGCTTCGCTTCAGTCTCACGAGCTGAAAAAAATGTAGTCAAAATTCCCTCCTCGATTTGCTCTCAAGCGCAGGAAGATTTCCAAGGTTGTAAATACTCAAAAACGCAAAAACCCTGGTTCTCCATCAAGTCTCTGTCCTTCCTGAGGAACGCACAGTTCATTCGAGGATACAAGTCGAGTTTAGAGCCTGAGGATGTTGTAAAATTCCAGAGAGTAGAAGCCCAGTCTCTAGCTGTGAAAGATATAAAACCCTATAGAAATAGTAGGACGGGCCAAATGCTGTTCTAGTTTGGTGTACATAGTACAACTTGAATAGGTACATCTGGCTGACATCGAATTATGGCATCTATTGTACCATTGTTTCTGAAAAAGGCACTTGGGTAATATATACCGATAGAGGTTGGGCATCCTTTGTATATATTAGCCTGGTAACCAGGCACATCTGAGTGAGGGAAAATGTCATTTGAATCATGAAAGCAATACTAAGTAAATAACAAGACTGCAAAAGGTAATAAGATAACATTGGAATGACTCAGTATGACTAAAAAAAGGCAACCATTACTATATTAGGAATAATGTCAGCACCGTCGGTATAACCGTTATTAACCGATTGCGCTCCTTAAGGATTCTTCCATCCTCAGTGTTTCCTGATATATTGTGACACTGTACATCTTACTAGTTCCCACCTGCCTACAGCTATCTGTGAGTTATATGCTGCCATGTGACCTGCAACCTGCAACCTATGTCATGTGATCCGAGTCGACCACCTGAGATTTCATCTGAATCCAGGTATCTGCCACCTACGATACCACCTAAGCAGGTGACCTGCAACCTGCACTGGGTGAAAATTACCATATTTTAGGGTGAAATAAATAAAAAGTATGTGTCAAATATTAATCAGGTTTCTTACCTACTTTTCTGCCAAATATGAAGGAAATAACAAAGGTGTTTTCTAAATATTTGAGTGAAAAGCAGGTGCTAGATATTTTAAAAGATATTCAAACTATTTTTAAATATTGGCAAAGTCTTTAAAGGTATTTCCAATATTTTTTGACTGCTTAATTTCCTATTTTGTGCCCAAATTCTCAAAAGAGCCATTTGTTATTTCCTACATGTGTTGCAGAAGGTTAGATAAGAAGTTTATTTAATATCCCTTATATATTTATTGTCTATTTTGCTTCAAAATATGGTGATTCTCATCCAGTGCTGCGATCTGCAACCTAGGAATATTTGGTGATAAATGCTTTCATAAAAAGCCACACTGGCAGAATTGTGTGCTAGAATCAACACAGTCAAGGCACCATTGTGTGCCAGAATCGGACACAAGAATTGTCCAGGATCATCTACCATGACTTGGACTCCTACTAAATATTTTATGCTTGAAAACACCTAACAAGGCCGACGCATGCTGACGTGTGCTCATAATGCGTTGTTAGGTCTGTGAATTGTTAGCTAATATTGGAACAGTATCTGTCACAGTCACAAACTGGAGGAACATATATAACATGAATGTGAGGCACTGTGATGTTCATGATCTCATTCGGTACCAATTTTGACATCATTGGATGGTCTTTTCACAATCATCTTCCAGCCAAGAGGATACACCTGCAATTGTCAGCAGTTCCCGACTGCTGAGACGTGGATTCGAGTTTGGTTCTCTGCTTCATCCCAAAGATTGCTTTTTTTCTTACCTGATCTCATGCAGGACAGAAATACAAATGTATTGTATGCAAGGAGAGGTTCAACAGAGATGGAATGATGGTTAGTGCAGTTCATTCAGTTTAAATCCTGCTTCTTAATGACATGTATGACAGAAACACTGGGAAGAGAAACAAGATAGCAGTTGCCATCAGAACAATGCTAGACATCAGTAGTGCTATCCACTTAGAAAACGGTCTGCTTGATTGATACAGAGTGGCACTGCACCAAATGTAGTTTCATGTGCGTGAAGCCTAGTCTTCGCTCGGTAATTCACTGGTCATATCTTCTGGTACCATGTATCTGATTTTTATTTCATTGCTAGGTCCATGAATTCAGCAACACCGGGCACAACAGTTGGAATGAACTAGATAAATGTGTCCCTGTAAAGCGCCAGTGAACAAGCAGGTTTTTTGGCTTTTGCAGAACATCTTGAGGTCAACTTTGCCTTTTTGAAAAAATGCCTTTTACATGACTTTGACTTTGAGAATGGTGACGACTTTTGAATCGCTGCAGGCCATCCCTATCAGATCAGGTGGCAAGACCGACTTGGAGTCCCTCGAAAGGGGGACAAAATAAGGCAGTGGAAGGAAGAAAGGAGGTCCGCAACTTGAACACTGCTTTCCAGGAGTATCTAACTTAGTGTTTATGGGGCATGATCCCTTGGTGGGTTACTAAGTTAGGTAATCGTGCATCAGTTTGGCATCAGTGTTGCTTTGAAGTCTATCAATTCAGGGAAAATAGTACCGTGACATCTGCTAACTCATGTCTTAAGGTGAAAAAATGGAGTTACAGTACTAGTCCCTGTCAACGTCTGGATGTAGTATAAAGCAGATGGCTACTGAATAGTACTGAATGGCTACTGATGCTGATGTCTCTTCCCACCCAATACTGTTAGCTATAGGTCTAACAAACTGAGCCTCATAGTCTGGATCAAAACTTGGAGAACAACCGGCTAGTGGACCGACCTCAAACACACAAGGCTTCAGTCTGTTCAGCCGTTGTGTACTGCCACCTCACCACTGAGTGGTGCTGTGGCTGGAGGTATCAAAGGTGGTTGTCAGGCATTTTCGTGTATGAAAACCATATATTGATATCAAAACAGCTGTAATGCCCTGCTTAGCGTTGTTAGGTCTGTTGAATTGTTAGCTAATATTGGAACAGCTGTCACAGTCACAAACTGGACCATGTGGAAGAACGTATATAACATGGACGTGAGGCACTGTGTATCCAATGAGCCGGTCTCAGACACTTTTTCACTTATTTTCTTATTATGCATTCTTCTGCTCTCATCACCAAAATGCTTATTTCTTTGCTTCTTGCACTGCCTCTCATGGTTCAAGCATTGCCCACAGCGACACAGTGAGTGTACTCCAATAACCTGCAGCCCTTTCTTGATGATTAAATTTCTGTCTAGATGTGACATCCATGATCTCATTCGCCAGTATGACCAATTTTGACATCGTCGGATGGTCTTTTCACAATCATCTTCTAGCCAAGAGGATACAGCTGCAATCGTCAGCAGCTCCCGACTGCTGAGACATGGACAAGAGGCTGGTTCTCTGCTTCATCTCAAAGACTGCTTTTTTTCTTACTTGATTTCATGCGGGATCAGGAGTAACACAGCTATATGACTGTACTGCATGCAATGTGCAGTTCAACAGAGCCGGAATGACAGTTAGTGCAGTTCATTCAGTTTAAATCCTGCTTCTTAATGACATGTATGACAGAAACACTGGGAAGGAAAACAAAATGACGGTCACCACCAGAATCGTTAGTGGTGCTATCCACTTGTAAAATGGTTTGCTTGATTGATTCTAAACAGTGCGGCAGTGCAAAGAATGTACCTTCAGGGCCACGCAACCTCAGCCTTTTGCTGTAATTCACTGGTTATATTTTCTGGTACCATGTATCTGATTTTTATTCTATTGCCAGATCCATTCATTGCAGACCGGGCACAAAGGTTGGAAGGTAGCAGATCAAAGCGTCCATGTACCAGGGCACCAGTGAACAAGCAGGTTTTTTGGCTTTTGTAGAACATCTTTAGGTCAATCTTTGCCTTTTTGAAAAAATGTCTTTTATGCGACTATGACTTTTGAATCGCTGTCAAGGGGAAGGCGGGATCCGATCCCGTGACTGGGGTGGGGGGAGGGGGGTCCAGTCTCGCTGAAACAAAGTTACATACTTGCCATCTGAATAGCTCCTGGAAAGGTACAGAGCGTCACTGTAAGCCATCCCTATCAGGGTCGGGTGGCAAGACCGACTCGGAGTCCCTCAGAAGGGGACAAAAGAAGGCAGTGGAAGGAAGGAAGGAGGTCCTCGACTTGAACACCCCTTTCCAGGAGTATCTAAGCTTATAGTCTCTATGCAGCACGATCCCTTGGTGGGTGTCATTACTTGGTCATTACTAAGTTAGGCAAAAGTTAGGTAATCATCCATGGACTCGGTGTTGCTTTAAAGTCTATTGATTCAGGAAGAATAGTATGTCTGATAACTCACATCCAAGGTGAACAAATGGAGTTACAGTCCCTGTCGACGTCTGGATCTAGTATGATAGTCTCTTGTAAACAGACAAATACAATCACATTGGACATTGGACGGTGTGATGTGTATTGAGTCTGTCACTTATGTGACCCTGTTGGCTGTAGACCCAGTCACTTATGTAATCACCTGTTTGTAATGAATCCTCAGCTTTTTAGAGCAATTTAACTACTTAGAGCTACTAATACAATGTCTATTAGCCCTCTCAGATCCTTTGATATGTCAT
Organism: Megacollybia marginata; assembly: GCA_003313965.1. Lineage (NCBI taxonomy): Eukaryota > Fungi > Basidiomycota > Agaricomycetes > Agaricales > Porotheleaceae > Megacollybia > Megacollybia marginata. The sequence continues at coordinate 10,271 of QLOY01003644.1, forward strand.
TTACTGTGTGCAATGACTTGCAATAGTGGTACAAAGCATGTCACAAACCTGTGACAGGTGAGTGACAAGCCTCACTCTAGCCTCACTTGTGTCATTTTCAATTAATTCAGACTGCTGTATACATATTCAGACTGCTGTATACATAGTAATGCTATGTTGAGTCCATATAAGCCTGATGAGTGTTTGATAGGGTCTGAGCATCACAGAATGGCTATATGAATCAAATACTCATTTCGATGATTATGTAAGTGGGGGGGTCACATCAGGATTTTCTAGTAATGCTTGTCACACCTTGCTCAAGGTAAAAAAAGGCAAAAAAAGGC
>QLOY01003645.1:0-34662 GCA_003313965.1 Megacollybia marginata
ATGGAGTCCCCAAAGGCAGCAGGTTATATTATGTAAGATGTGGTTCTAGTGGATGCCTGACACATATGGACCTAGGTTGTGATTTCAACTGTGGACATGAAGTTGTCTATAAAAATAGACCCATTTTCACTTTCTATAGGCTTCTATAGGCTTGGTCTATAGATACTCAATACAAGTGTATAAAGTGAAAAGTCTATTTTTATGAGCAACTTCATGTCCACAGTTGAAATTACAAACCTAGGTAAAAATTTTCAGCAGATATTAAAGTTAGCATAGTCACCTGTCTATATCTTGCCAAAAAAGGCATCACCATCTCTCACCAACTATATAGTTGAAATTGCAGCCTCAAAAAACCTAGGTCCACAAATTTTCACTTTCTTGTACAACTGACCTTCCGGATATGGGCATGTTTATTTGCTCATTTACCAGCCTGTTTCAGCTTATCTCAGCAAACAAATTACATATCCTGAATTGTCTACATCATGGCTACTTATGTTTATTTACAAGTGGTAAACAAAGACAAAATAAGGTCATGATCTATCAATTCTCACATTATTTTGCCTGATTTTCATGATTTTGTCAGTCTATTTACTTCTATTTATATTTATTTATATTTAGAATCTGTATAGTCTGCTGAATAGACAGGGCCACCCACTCTATAGGCAGCAGATATGTGGTGTGATTTTTCAATGACAAATTATTAATAGCTTTTGTCTGCTTATGACATGCCAATGTCTTACTTAAGCAATGCCCAATTTATCTAAGTCACTATGTAACTTATTAGCCAGTGTGTATAGCTCTACTGACTGTGCATGGTAAACTGCAGTGTGCAAGGGTCAGTATGCAACATTCTGACTGTGCAGTGTGTACCTTTTCGTATATACCCCTTCAACAGCAGTGGGACAGTATTGCTTCCACTCATCCTGGACAAGCTTAATGACTTCATTGATCCAGCTTTGAGGCCACTTGTGCTTGCAAAAATATTGGAGTTTGTAACACTGATGGTCTTAGTTCACATTCACTAGAGATTGCAAGACATACCCATTGCAATGCGGTAGATTATGGAGTCATCAGTCAGAGCATAGTACTTGTTTAAATTTCTAAGACTGAGCCATGACCCAAAGCGAACAGCGGGATGAAGGATCATGGGCTGCAGAGAGTGCGTTTGTTAAGCCATCAATCTCAGGGATGACTTGATGAATGAGATGAACAGACTCCTGTTCCATTTTATTCATAGAGATAAGGAAGAGCTGTTATAAAGGTATTAGTGAAGTACTTAAACACATACATCAAGGAGAGGATGAAGTTGCTCTAGAATGGTCCGCTCCTCTCTAGAAAGTGCATCACATCCCATTGGTATTGAATTTGGTCATATCACAGATATCATTGCACACAATGTTACCATCAAGTGTATAACCAATTATCTCAGCATAGGTATTCCACTGGTTAGCAACCACACATATCAAGACTAGAGGTCATTTGAGTTGTCACTCCTTGCACGTGTCTTGAAACACATCATGGAGTTGTGAGCTCTAATGGACTTTCTTGGCCAAGTTTGTGAGCTAAAGGGCATGAAACAATGCACAGTTACAAATGAAAGACTAACTTTGAATAGAGAAAAGACAGCCTCTTTCATCTGCTTCACAGTGCATTCTGGCCAACTGGACCACATGTCAACTTCTTTGTCATTGTCAAGTGAGTCCAAATACTGCTCATCACAGGCTTTTGCATCTCATTCTCAGCATCATCTTCCTCATCGAGGTCCTCAACAATCAAGTCAAGCCATTTTGCGTCAGTGTCAGAGGCTTCTGGCTTTCACTTCTTGAGACCACAGCTGAATGGTCAAAGCAATGCCTTGACACAGAGGTTGAAGATGTGGCCTAGGCCACAAATATGCCCCTCTACATGAAAGTCAGGGATTTCTTTGGCAAGAGTCTCAACCAATGTATCATTATTGCTTGCATTGTCACCAATGAGGCTCAGTATCTGAATCAGACTTATGAGCAAAAAGAATTGCTACAAACAGGGCTTACCTTCTTGTCAATGCCAAAGTCTCAAAGGACTTGAGCCAGTTTCTTGGCAAGTAGAGGCCCTGTGTGTCTACCAAACACTCATACAAACTCAAGTACAATTGTTTCATCAGGCCTCTTTCACACATGGCTACAGTAATGCCAAGGAAAGGCAGGACACCAACCATCAATGCCAATATGAACTTTGCCAACAAAGTTCTTCAGCTTCTCTATAATGTTGTCATGAGCAATTGAATGCATCTCGATAATGTCTTGGGATATTGTCTGAGGTGAGGGAATGTCAACCTTTGAGTAAAGCATGTGAGAATTCCAAAAATTCAGGGTCCTTGACAATGGCAAAGGGACAAGCTTGATTGGCACACCATGATGCTAGCAAGAACCGAGCCTTTGCAGCACTGTATGTTGTCCCAGCTGCAAAGTTGGTGAGAGCGCTGTCCAGTACCACTTCACAATGGCTAATATGGGTGGCAAGATTGCCAGTGGAATCATCAAGTCGGTATCACTTCACTGAGATGCTTGGGTGGCTTTAAGATATTAAGAACAAAAAAAGTAATTGAAAATAACAGAAACTTATGCTCGACAGATATATTTGTATAAAACCTTGTTGTTCTCAACAATAATCTCAGGTGGGCTTCTGAAATGCTCATAGACTTTTGATGCCCAATGAGCTTGCTGTATGACTGGGTGGCAATTAGCTTCAATTGTGAAATAAATAGCACATAGTTACCAAGAACCTCCTCAGGGGTTTTGCCTTCCCATTCTTTGAGTTTATGCTGATGCTTGGTTAGGTCCTTTCTAGCTTGCTTGGGGTGGGTCTGTGATATGTGGGGGTGATGGCAGTACAGGGGATGAGGACTGATTGTGAGAAGGTGAGTGAGAGGCGGGGCACTTGCAACTTTCTCTAGGCATAATGGTGGAGACTGTTTGAGTGTGAGTTTGAACAACAAGTGGATGTGTCATGTTTTGTTGATGGCAAAGAGGCCAAAATCAATCTCCGATAAGTCCAACACAATCTGTCAGACAAGTGATGGTCAGAGAGAAGTGTTGAGAACATTTATGCACCGCCTTCCGAGTGACAGTATCTGTTCACAGAGGCCAAGAATGGCTTGCATTGACCAGGGTGCCTCACCTTCATTTGCCAGGGTTATTTGAGACTGGCTGCATGAATACTTGAACCATCAATCCTTACCATTATACAAATACCATGGAACTCAGCCCACCATTCTTATATTTCCCTTACTATACAGATGCAGCTGGCAGATGTGTCCAGGGACCACTACATCAAAGCCCAAGGTGTTGTTGACATCATGGCAAGTGATGAAATATAGACGAAACTGGTAGCAGCAAAAATAGAAAAACAGACAATCACAGAACAAACAGCATGCAAGTGGCTGAAGAAGTTTAGCTGGTGGTACTCAGCCCAGAAGAATGGCCTGTATATTGATGGTCATGAGAGGGTGGACATTGTGGAATATCATAAGCAATTTATTGAGACGTGGATGGAGGTGCACCATATATGGTGACATGGGAAAAGGTACAGAATGAAGACGGTACTGAGACACTGGTGGAGAAGCTGCCTAAGGGAGGAACTCTGGTCCCACCTGGCTGACCATTCTGATTAATACTTGTTACTCATGATGAGTCAACCTACTACTGCAACAACTCAGCCAGAATGCTATGGCAACATGTTGACCACCACATACCTCAGCCAAAAACTGATGGTGCTTCCATCATGATATCAGACTTTCTCACTGTTGAATGGGGACATTTAGTCAGTAAGGATGGGAAAGAGTAAGTTTCAACCCTCCAATTTATTGAACAGAACTTACACTGCATCTACAGAGAGGCTTGAGTCATATTCAAGGCTGGAAAAGATAGGGATGGATATTTCAACAATGCAGACTTACTCCAACAGGTTGATTGCACAATTGACATCTTTGAAGGTCATACAAATGGGTTTGCAACCAGACTTTTCCTTTTCAACAATGCTCCAAGCTATCAGAAGCAACCAACTGATGGCCTATCAGCCTGAAAAATGCTGAAGCAACCATCTGATGGATGCATGCATCATAAGGACGGTCCACACATGTGTTCCACCATTCTTCCTGATGGTGGTGTCCAAGACCTTTATTTTCCAGACAGTCACCCCACCCATCCTGGTTATTTCAAGGGTATGGAGACAATCATTCATGAACGTGGATTGGCCAGATAGTGGATTGCTTGCACAATGTCAAGGTTTCAAGTGTGAACCCAGAAAGACAAATTGCTGCTGCTGGCAGCTTCTTTTCCATCAGCCCGACTTTGTACAGCAGAAGTCGGCACTTCAGGAACTCATCGAGAGTCGTGGTCACATTTTTGACTTCTATCTCAAATATCATTGCAAACTAAATTTCACTGGAGTGCCTCAAAATATCAGTACCGAAGCTTACTACCCATCCATCCAACATCACTGAAATGGAGAAAAGAGTGATTGAATGTCTTGATAGCGCCCCTTTAGATCAGATTTGGTGGTATGTGTCCTTTTCATTTAATACCTTGACTCACAGTAACATACTTAGCTATGCCAACCATGCTACTCAGTTTATGTCAGCATACTATTACAGCCTTTCTCCAGCCCAAGCTACCTGGGCTTCTTGAAAATACCATGGCCATCAATGTTTACCACCTGACATCATGGCTACAGTGCTTAAAGAGTACAAAAAAAAGTAGAATACCTGAAGAAACCTTTTTGTTTTTTGAAAACTGAGAAAAGTGAAATGGCACATGACATTACCTGGTGCTGACATAAGGGTGCATGAACCTACCTTCCCTTATCAAGAATTGAACCACTCACCTTGTTGGCTTACCTAAGCTACTGACTCAGACACCTTAACCACTGAATCAAATTGGGTTGTATAGTCTAGCCTGTTTATTTCATCACCCAGATTATTAAACAGTCTGCTTCATTTTTTTACAGATATATAAACAAAACAAAGGGAAGGAACATAAAATAGCATTTTCCCCTATGAGTATAAATAGCTTTTCTGTCAGTTAAGTAATGGTATGAATGATATGCAAGAAGACTATAAGAAGAAATCATATAGAATAACAACAAGCTCTAAGTCATCAGTGATGTATTCACTCTTTAATAGTCAATAAGTCATGATCTCCTGAGATCCAATGATTCCAATCAGACCTACCAATTCCCATTACACCAGGGCTTGAAACTGTAACTGTATTGATATAGTTATACATGGACTGTGAATACTGAACAGTACCCATATCATTTCTGTCTTGGAAAGGCCCCTGTACAGCCATATTTGGTATGGGTGGAACTCAACTTACAATTCAATAGGTTTGTGCAGTTGGTTTGGCATGTAGAGTATCAAAATAGCTCTTTTCACTTATTTTCAAGTCAGCTTAAAGGTTTGTACATCCCAGCTGCCTTGCTTTGGCACCATAAAACAGGAGTACTGGATGATCACTGCAGTTTATGGGTGCTTTATGGCCTGTCCCATATTTGAATACCAGCTCCTTCTGTATACTGAATAGCCATCCCCAGTATATGGGTCTATTATGGGATGGTTGCAAGCTCTATCTCTACAAGATCCTGACAGCCTTATTGTATCTAGTGATGCAGTCAGCTCAGCTCAAGCCACTGAACCAACTGAGCTGAGCCAACAGCTCACAGCTCAGGCTTGGGTTTTGGCAAGCCAGAAACCATGGCTTCAGCTGCAGCCTTTGTATGTGCTCTAGTTAGGCTGTTTGGCCTAGTCTGGTGGCATTATTCAAGTAGATTCAAATGGAAGACATCTATAGAAAAAGTGTGAGATATAGAATGGAGCACTGGAACCAAATCAGATCATGTTATTGGATGTCACAGTACTGTGCTAGAAGTATCTTCCCACCACTCCTGATATGCTCATGATGACTTCCAGGGTGTTTTAGCCTCAGGTAAGTATCATCCTGCTAGAAGATGTGTTTCTGACAATGTTTATTCTGATACAGAGTACTTACAGACTATTCTCTCTCCCCTATCAAGGTCACAGCTTGAGCCTAAGCCATGGTTTTTGTGCCAAGCCAAGCTGTAATCACTAATTGTATTACAAGGGAATTTATACATTTAAGGGCCTTATGAGCCCATTTAATCCTTTTATCAATACAGTGACAAATAGGGAATGAAGAAATTATGCCCATTTTCAGCTGAACTTTGATGGAATCATACAAAACAAAATACATCATCAGATTCTAGGCCATTTATTTGTGCAGACTGTAATTTGAATGGTGTAATTTGAGGGGGATGTCACTCATACAGGGAAGCAAAAAAAATCATTCAGGCTAAATTTAAAGATACATTGTTTTTTGTCACTGTATCATTGTACTTATAGGCATAAGGAGGTATACACTCTACTGGGGGACATACATAGATAGCTCCCTTGTCATGATGCTCAGTTTCCTCTAAAATTTCATTAGCATTGAATCATTGATTTCATAGATTTTAATTGATTATAACTCAAATCAGGAGCATAGATTACAATTGAAATCATGTGGCCAATTATAATTCATTTTGATACATTTGGGAACTATAATCTAGCACGATGTATCTTTTTGTAGCATAAGTACATGCACCCATTGGCTGAGGATGAGGGATTTGAATTACTAAGTAGTACAGTATCAAATACAAATTGGATTACTCTTCTTGCAAAGCAACGGACCTGAGAAGGTCTTCAGCCTGCTTCGACCGAGGCTTGACACTGCAAACGAAAGGTTTCAAAGTGCTAAAAATCTTGTCAGTGAGAAACATGGTAAAATATCTTGGCACTGACAAATTCAGAGCAGATATCCACTCTTCAACCGGCTCTATTTCAAATCCATTCTCGTCCAAGGCTTTACTTATGTTCATTGTCACAAGCATTGATGCTATCGTGATCCACAGCTCTGACCAAACCATATGACGCCCGGGGCATATCCTATAACAGCTCAGTTGACCCTTCAGGATACTCTTCCAACTTACCGCCTCCCAAACCCGAACGCCGCAGTCATGGGATCGAATACATCAGGATCGATTTTTCCGTCTTTCAGGAAGCGATCCGGATTGAATACTTCGGGTTGAGGATACAACTTCTCGTCATACAATATCGCCCTAGTTACACAAAGTCTTGAAATTTGTCATGGATAAACATGAACCTACCAAGCATTGCCAACCACCAAAGATCCTGCCGGGATCCGGTAACCGTTGTAGACGTCCTCTGCCAGTGAACAATGGGGCACACCTGGATTAGGACGATTCAGCATCCGCAAGTAAGAATTCACAAGATTCAGACCTATTGGAGCCACTGGCTTCCAGCGCAATACCTCCTTGAGAATCGCAGTCGTATATGGCAGGGATTCTTCATCTTCCATTACGGGTAGGTGTCCAGGCTTAATGACCCGATCTAACTCTTCCTGTGCTCTTTTTTGGATTTCTGGATACTTGATCATAGCATAAACGAAAGTCATCTCGGCAGAGACGGTCTGAGAGACCAACTAGTAAGATGACTCCATGATATAACACGAAACTTACTGTATCTGCGCCAGCTGTCTCATCGTCAGTATGTAGTCAATAAGTACGTATTATACTGCTCACCGGCAAACATTGTACCAGCAACGTCTCGTATCGTTTCCTCATCCCATTCCCCTTCACCAACCTGTGAAAGACTGTTTGACACGAATGATGGAGTATATACACCATCGTCCTATTTGAGACTCAATGTTTAGAAGAATTTAAGCACAGTAATAATATCTCACCAGTAGTTTCTTTGATTCGCTGTAAGGCTTCTCAATCATTTGCCTGATGGATTTTCTCCATTCTTGTGCTTTACGTTTGAATCCGGCGCCGGGGAACCAGGAAGGGACATGCTTCAACAAAGGAATCTGATCCTAACCCCTTTTTCAGCGAGACTCAATGCGCAAAGTGCATACTTACGACTAGGAAGGCACCAGGCATCAGAGCAATGAACAAGGCTTTCATAGACTTCTCCGCTATTTCAACATTTGGGTCATTATCTGGCAAGACAGGAATGCCATAAGTAATGTTCAAAATAACGATCCCCTGTGTACTTGAAGGAAATGAGATGGATAATGGCAGGTTAAAGCGGCTCACATCCTAAATTGTTGACAGACATCATATGGTCTGTCGAGTAAACGAACCAACAACTGACGAGCTGCTTTCGTCAATTGCGGATTGAATGCTTTTACTGCTCTGTCATTGAACGTTCGGTGGAAGAGGCGCACATGCGATCGCCTATGAGTTGCTGAGTTTCCCTGGAAGCACAAAAGCAAATTCATTTACCAGCGATCATCTACAAAGGCGGTTATTGAATGCAACAACAGTCGATATCTTTGGCTTACCATAGGGCATGAATGCAAAATTATAATCAAAGCCCATCAATTCGTTTGCCATCGGCATCCGAATCCTATTGACGTAAGTGAATGAAGGCAAAAGCGACAAGATCAGACCTGCTAGAGTAGATGTTGGATCGTTTCTCGAATAGATCTACTGCTGATTTATAACTGTTCAAGACCACTATCGACGACCCAGCCACGTTAAGATGGATGACGTCGGAACCTAAGATGGATGATTACAACTAGCATGACTTTGATGAGAAGCACTGACCGAACTCTTTAGCCCATCTATCGTACGTCTCCCAATCCAAGCTTTTTGGCATATCCAAGAGGTTACCAATAATTGGGAGTGGTTTTGGTCCTGGGGGAAGAGGTAGATTTGCAAGAGAAGAGCGGGTCCATCGACGATAGAGCCACAAGGCTACTGCCAAGGCAAAGACTGAGAGTTGAACAGTGGAAAACATACTAATACTTAAAAGCCGAGTCATGCACCCTCCTTATAAGACAGTCCAGGGCACAGCCATGATCCGAGATTGATGCATGATGTGCCCTCTCACCCAGTTGTACATATTATACTTACTAGAATCGTAGCTGCCAGCGGCAGGTCCGAGTCATCCGAGTTGGCGGCCAAATTTAGCCTTCGTGTGGCGCATGAAAAAGGAAGCTAACGTACTGGTCATAAATTACCAAAAGAACTTAAGCGACGTAGTGTCCCGCCTACCCGCTGATGATCGAGCGCCACGGTGACGCTTGGCTAATAAAAGTACTGACCGTGACCCGTCTATGACGCCGCAGTCTAGATTAGAGACACTGGCAATTGGTGCCAACTCTGGGCCCAGATTAGGTTTACCTAGCTCGGTTACGCGTTAAAAGCGATTTCAACGCGATTCGGACGGGGCATACACAGATTAACGTCACATGTCTGCGCAAGGATGTGTATTCCTATCAGTGAAGTATATCTGAACGAGGACCAAGACGTCACTCTTTTCTGAGTAGACTGACACGAGGAGTTGCTTCTTCAACTTCTACCCTAATCTTCTCGTTTTGGGCCGCAGAGTGGCGTGGCGACGCTCAACCCCACTCATTAATCAGAGTGTTACGACGGGACTTCGGTCGTCCACTGGCAGCTGCTGATGCAGCACATGTGTGTTTTCCTCCCTCTGCAATCCTTTCCTGTCAGACGAGCGCTTTAGGCTTTGAATCAAGCGCTTTGACCGAATTCCTTGTCGTCTTAGGTAAAGAGTTTTCCTTTCTCGTTGTAGGGTATGAGGCGTAGAGGGGCATGGATCGCGCGGAAAGGCGACCAAGAGAAGATCACGAAAAAAAGGGGAGCAGGAATCTGTATCACAACAACGTATTTAATGAGCCAAACCCACGATGTCAGACAGAAGATGTTGGGTGGTTTTGCTAATGATAGTGACAAAGTCGGTGATGAGATCCCCCTGAATCTATACGGAATGGCTCACCCATCAGCACCCAGCACCTCTCACAACCACAAAGGCTGTGCTGCCCCAACCCTCAGTCAGAAACCGGGCAATAATACCTTTACAATATTACTTTCGATGTGGAACATGGAGGAGAGTCTTATGATAGAAGGGACGGGAATACTTAATGTCAGTGGACGGTTGTGAAGTGCTGAGCCCTGGAAAAACGAGAACGGGATAATCTGCCAGAAGTGAGTACCGACAAGGTTCTAAGAAAGAAAGCTTAGCGAACGTTGAGCACTAAAAATGTAAGCTTACCCTTGTTGCTGGTGCTGGCGTGCAGCCTCAAATGTCACAAAGACTTGGACGCAATAAAGTAAGAGAAAGCGGATCGGCCATCGAGCCCAAGTCTGCTAATAATGTCGCATCCTCGCATCGCCATTCTCATACTGGTGTAGCTTCATTCGTCGTTCTTCGTAGAATCCAGTCGTGGAATATAGACTTGCCTGGAGTGTAGAAGCGAAGAAGCAAGAAAAGTATAGGGACGAATCGTTGTAGCGGAGGGAGGAGATGTTGTAGCTGTGTACTAAAAGAATGGTTCGGCGATTAATATCAGCATATCTACATCCCGCAGGGCACCAGTAGGGCCTAGAGGCCGCCACTACCTTCCAAGCCTGAACCAGAGAAAGGAGGTTTTAATGGGGGGTCTAATGCGGAGATCGGATGGAACATGGAAATAGTCCTGCCTCGTAAAAGTAACCCTGATCGGTGTCTGCTTGATTTGGACGACAGAATGGGGGCACAACTTTTGTTCGGTATGTAGCGAAAGCGGCAACGTTCGATTTCTGCTTTTGAGCTAGAACCTTGGCGTGACCACCGCGATAAAGAGGTCGCCGTAGCAACAGCGAATAGAGGCGCGTCGACCAAGTCAGAATCAATGCGAGTAGCAGGATGTCACGGTTGGTGCATTTGTGCATGCAGCAGAAGCGTGTAGGTTTCTGCAACAAAAGCTGTCGCGGAGAATGAATAAACTGATAGTATCGTCAGCGTAAAGTCGGAAAGACCGCTCGTGGAATCTTCACAGCATGGTCTTTTGTAGACCGGAACTCCGAACTTGTGACGAGGACGGTGCTCTGGAACCTACAAAGCGGCAACCTAGCAGAGATTTGGCGACGGATTCGAGGATGGACTGGGAGAACCTAGGGCCAACGACGCATATACGGGATGCATGCATACCAACTCAGTGGAGGACGGAAGCTGAGCGCCGAGAAGTAGGCCCCAGCCTGAGGTCAGTGATGTTGAGGAATACGTGTTTTTTACTAGGCATTCGGAGGAACCTCGAGCATTTCCTTGTTCGCCGTTACGATTTGGAACTGGCAGGTCCGAGGTTGGATTCCATTTGCATGAGACTACGCTGTTCGTAATAGCTTAATCTCCTCAGTGTAAGCCTCTGTAATGAACCATTAGCTTCAGCGAATCCATCACTTGCTTACTGACCCGTTGAATGAACATTCGCAGACAGTTCGCAGATCCTGCTCTTGGCGCAGACTTTTCACCTGTTTTGGTTCCTCTTACTGCGAAGAACATAGTAAAATCATGGTGAGAATTGACTGAGACTTTTACAGCAAAGAAGAAGGAAGAGGTCAACATTTGTAGCACGTGACTTACTTCGTCGGCGCTTACCGAAATCTGTCTGGTAATGTTATCTGCTATCTATTTGACTGAACTTCTAGACTCTACTAACCATCGATTCAGTAGCACTGTTGAATTTGATTCAATTGGTATGACAGCGTCTAAGTGGTGACATACGAAATCCTTAGGATCTACAGGCCACCGCAGTCGTATGCAAATGCTCCACCCAGTAAGTGTCATAATGAGCAATTACTGAAGTTCTGGACAATCCCCTAGCATCCCGACTGCCCGCGAGCCCTGCACGGAATCATCATGATATAGGCGATCAGACGTCAGAACTTCTGATCGCAGTTTGATCGATTTTGATCGGCGATCTAATTCACCCCTTCAAGTGCACTCGCTTCAGCTTACCATCGATCAGATGGGTTCAATGTTGGTTCAATGTAGAATACAGTATTTGGTGATCATGATCAGGATCCAAATTATCTTAATTACGTGTGTTCATGTACCTCAATCGCTCCTACATAGTATAGCAGATAGGCCCTACTAGGCCTACTCGAAATAAACGAAATTAATGTGTCATGACTCATGGGTCACTGCTGCCTAATGCGAAAGGTAAATCAGTCACAGGTCGCGAAATGAATGAGATACTTTCCATGCTCAGGCTGGAGAATCTGTTTCAGTCACTACTGCTCATGCATCGCAAAGACGGTAAGATGACTGCTGAGTACTCCTGTGAATCATCCCCTCCTAGCAACTTCTACATCAATCCTTCAACATACGCAGATCGGGTTTACAGGAGACATAATTTCTCCGAATCAAACGTGTGTATGTATACTCGGATAATACATTCTGCCTACAAAGTGTAGCTGTCAACACAAATACTGTATCTCAGTTTTAGTGCCTGCAAGATCCGTTGCTGATCCCATCTGCCAACTTGATTCTCCCGTCCAAACCACATTCATCAGGCCGGGCCGCCAGCACGAGTAGTTGAGAAGTAGCGCTACAAAAAGAATTCAGTTGGGACTGTTCCGTGATAATCGAAACGCCACAATTGTACAAGCGCTCTAAGTGTTTTTCGAAGTGATGTGTGATGTATCAAATCAAGTCAATGGCAGGAACGAGTGCCTACCTGTGTCTCACTGATACTAATCATCCTCTCGAGTGTAGCTGGTTAGGCACTAATGTAAACGCTGAATAATGAAAGTGATCTAGATGTGTTGCTTAGAACCCCGCAGCGGGGAGTGATGCCGGTGATCATTCACCTCACGCACCCTCAGTGATATAGGTTTCGATATAAATGCTTTACCAACCTGAGTGTTCCTTCTTCTCTTCCCGGGTATCAATCCCTTCCCACTCACTGAGACGGTGGCTTCGACCCTTGATCATCCATTCCGAGTCAGGAAAATGTGTTGATACATTGATACAGTCTTCAACGAAGTTGGTGCTTTTGATGGTGGCCGTCACATCCGTAACGCTGACCAACAGGTCAACCTGAGCTACGCGCACCCGCGGCCTTCATACTTGATTATGTAATCATATATTAGGCAATATTCGGTTGAATTCTGACTCAGTTTGGGGTTCTGTAGAGTTCCACAACAAAAATTCAGACCTTCCACTACCGGTGTGTTTCCATTAGTGTGATGAGATCGGAGCACTTGCCATTTCAGCTTCTTACATAGACCTGTGACAGGACCCTCACGCGGACTGCCTCGTCATTACCCCAGAGGCTCAGAGGGTCTGGTTACGAGACTACTTCTCGAAGTAACTTCATTTGCTGGGTGCCAAGTAGGCATTCAAGTTCAAGTTCAGTTCAGCTGAATTTATATTCTAGGATTTGATACAAATAGAGTAAGTAAATCTGCTTCACTTTAAATCCGAGTCTGTCCTTTGCAATGTGTTTGATTTGCCCTTATGAATCCAGTTTGCTGTCCATGCTTGGAATGTATTGAGATGAGATTAAAGACACAGTAGCACCAAAGTAGCACTGCTATAGCCTTTTTGGATGCATAAGAGCCAAAGTTGAAACTGAGTATTTCACTTTGCTATAGCTACTGAGTGTGTCAGTATCTAAGTTGTTTACAAGATGTGGTCAAAAAAGTTTAAGGTCCAATTGTAGGAATACCTATATCATGTGACATCTGGCAACGCCTTGGAAAATACGGAATTTCATATAATTACTAATGCATTTGAGCCTGCATCGCTACCTGGCAACATACCATGTATCAGTACCAATACAATATCAGAGAAGCTCTTCCAGTTTGCTGCTTCTACCCCAGGCTGTCGGTTCCTTGTGCGGCAGAATTTCGGGGTCATACGACTACTTGGACGCATGATCAACTTTGTGGTTCTCTTTGGCCGGACTCTTAAGCCTCGTCAAAGATGCTGACAATCCCCCCTTCCTTCATGCATCTCTTGACAGCTTTGGCTTTTGCAATGACTACAGTATCCATATTGGCCTCTTCAAGTTATGCTATGGTGATTGCAAATCGTGATCCTCTGATCTACTTCCACGGTCGATGGGATACCTCTCCTGGGACCTGGTGGTGCCTCACTTGGACCCTATTCTATTTCTTCATTAAGCATTTAACAGGGCGGGGACAGGATTCAAACTCAATGCAAAGAATCTCAACATGTTATCTCTGAATCTCGGACCGCACACAATTGCACCCCTTGCTTCTGTTGGAGTATCGATAAACTATGGAGACTTCTTCACTGTTAACATCTCGGAGGGGTCTAATATTATCCCATTGTCCTCTGTTTCAACCGAATCGAAGGGGAAGGACCTGCTCAGCGTCATACGTATCAATGTTGAAGGTTGGCAAAACAATCGAGTTAATCTTGAAAGTCTTGCTATCAACCCTGTGTGCCCTTCCCTCCGAAGCCCTCCCAGTCTTAATACTCTTTTTAGGATGCGACTTTGCTTCCTTACATTCCATCCAAGCTTGCTTTTCAATTTATCGGAGACTCACTTTCAGCGGTAAGTATAATCAAAGATTTACGTTTCGTGTTGGAGTCTAAATCAGGCGTTGTTCCTGGATCTCAGGGTCAATATCTTCCTGAGGGGGTCGATCAAGCTTGGCCATTTCTGACCGGGGAGTATTTCAAGGCTGAACATAGGATAAATGCTCAACCTGGAGCTGCTTTATCCGTATGTTTTCAATTTTTTATCTATCTTTCATTGAAGAGAATGTAGGATATCGTTAGTTATGGAAATGAACATGGAGTCAGTTTTCAATTCTTCCGAGTAGGTTTAATTGTGTGAATTGTGTATATCGAGCTAACAGATTGAAAGACTGAAGATACGGGGTACTTTGATACCACTGATCACAACTTTACCACTCCTTGGGACTTCCAGAGGGACAAGCCAGCAGCAACACACGTTATCATTCACATTGGGTAGGAAGTATCTGTGTTTCAACAGACATCTCGCTGATCTTTGTCCAAGGGCCAATGATGCTTCTCAGAATGTCACAGCAGCAGCATTTGTGCAAGTACGTCTTATCTTTCAACTCAGATGTCGACTTGACAAAGCCAGACTTACCTCGAGTTTGTCACTCACTTGAGGAAGATCTATCCTACTCAACCGATTTTTGTGTTCACACCGGTCAGTCGTTCTTCATCTCCTCCTGATGAGACAGATGCAGTCCCGATAGTGGGGATGGCCGAACGCCGATGGTACGATCAACTATTATTATCCAGGCAAATATGAAGAGATCGTGCAAGCTAGGCAAGACCGGAGAAATTTCTTTTGACGCCGACTTACATTTTAGACATGCGCTTGGTGATAGACAAGTCTTTTTGGTCAACACAACGGGTTGGGTAACGTTCCCTGATGTATTCCCCGAGTAAGTAAAGGTTTTTCTAGCCCCGGATGACTATGACTGAGTGTCTGAACTAGCAATCAACATCCGAACGTTGCTGGGCATCAGAGAATTGCGAATCTGTTTAGCGATTGGCTGAAGAAATGGGGATTAGAGCCTGAAGCAGCATGGGCTACCCAAGTTTAATGTGGGGTATGAAAGTTGAGATCTACAGATGTAGATAGTACTTTACCTACGTGCACCATGTTTAACTTATCTGTTATAATGATTCCATGCGTCCTACAGATGAATTATCAAAGCTTGACAGTCCAGCAACCCTGGCGACAATGCTAAGTTCTGGAAGTCGCTTATGAATGTGAAACTCCTATTATATCCGCGACTCATTATTTGTCTGCCAGTGATTGCCATGGGAATGGCTCTGTTATTTTGAGAAGTCAAAAAGCGGAATGGAAAGATTTGTATCTAAAAAAATGAGACAGTCTGACCCACTGGTCAGCTCTATTCTCCAGCTAATCACTTTCCCCAGACGCATAAACTCGCCATTTTAGCAAAGAGGTCCGCAAAGCTATACCCCTACGTTTTCTCTACGCTTGAAGAAACATCAATTGCGACGTGAACTTGAAACAGAATTATCAGATACATAATTTTTGTCTGCCGAGTATGAGACGGTTTATCTTAGATAACTCAGATTGATAATCCTGCTGCAGAGAAGTGGCGTACCATACTTGAACCACCAAGAACTTTACCACTGTCGAATAATCAGCGCAAAGTTAGGTAAGAAAGCTAGGGCAATACCGAGGGAGTAGTCCGCATTGTTTTGTGGCGCGGATTCGAGACCTAGTTGTATTCGGCCTTGTCGACATCGTGGATACAGATCTTCATACGAACATAAGTACATAAGTAGGGGCTTGCATTATGAAGAGAAAGTCGTGCCCCTGGTATATTAAATTCGGCCTGGTTGGATACATCAGCACCGGCCTCTAAGATGCGGATGGAAAACTGGGCGTTGTCTGCCAGTAAAGTCACTACAACCAGGCCAACAGCACCACTGCCGACAACGACAAAGTCAAAGGTTTAAGGGAAAGACGTGAGGGTGCAGTATGCTGGCACCTAAGGCAGGTGCCGTAATAAGCCAACAGCTAGCCTTTCTTGTACGGACGTAATATAGCTAACAGCTTGGGTTAACCCGAGGTACGATATATATAGAGATAGGCCTAGCACGTGCTACCATATGTCGGAAAAATCCGGGCCTGTAAATGCCTTATAAGGGCCTGTAAGAGGCCATAAGTACATATAAGATGTCCTCCGCTCACCAAGGGGGTCTCAGCATTGTAATACCACACACGGGGTCGGTTTATTTTTTAAGGTCAACCTAGGGGGTACCTACCTACCTGAGGGTCATGTGATTACCTTTTTTGGAAGGTGTCTGATGTCATTCAACTCATGATGTCTTCGTATGGCAGATGACCGGCAATAGCCTGTCATGATCATTGTCAGACTCGTCTTCATCTGAGTCCCACTCCTCCACTCCGAGTCTGATGTGACTTTGCATATCAGACCAAAGCATTGCTAAAGTGCAGAAAAATTTAGTAGACTTACTTAAGCAGGTAACCAAACACAACCAATGATCGCCAGGCTTAACATCAACAGATGCTGTTTCTGGAGCTTCCACAAGCTTGGAACAGGTTCTAATTGAAGATTTCTGCATTCACATGAATATTTGATGCTAATTTAGTATATTTCCAAAATTTTTTTAAGATGGTCAGCAGGGGGTACCTACCTCCTACCTCATGTGACATATCAAAACTCCGGTACCCTCTTGCGGCTCACATAATGCCGTTTGGATTTTTCTGACAATACCTTCGCGTCTCTGGGGACGTTCCACTCCCCTTCATTCACAGCCACTCTCTCTTGTTACCAAACCATACTTGTTTATAACCCACCTCTGCCTCCACCTGCCTCTGCTGGATGTGCTTGGCAGTGCTGCTACACTTACATGCTTGGATTCATTCCGACTCCCGATGTGACTTAGCACATGCTACTGTACCTTCAGGGATGTTCCACTCCCCTCCATTCACAGCCACTCCCTCTTGTTATCAAACCATACTTGTGTATAACCCACAGCTCTGCTTCTGCTGCCCCTGCTGAATGTGCTTGGCAGTGCCAGTGCTACAGGTACTGACATAGTACGTGACCATCCTAGGGTTCCGTGTAAAAGTCGGAGCCAAGTTAGTAACTAGTTATTAACTTAGGGGGTCTCAAGACCCTTTTTAACAGCTGTTATTAACGGTATGGTTAGAAACAGTTAATAAGAAGTTAGAAACTACTTTTCAACAAGTGAATAAAGTGCAGGTAGTTAATTAATCAAATCAGTCCCAATTCAACTTTGAACTCATCCACATCTTCTTCTGTGCCATCTTCCTCCTCTGAAATTATCTCTACCCCTTGACTATGTGTTGGAACAACATCCAGAAAAGATAAGTTTGGATCAAGCAGATCCCAAAGCTCCGTGGCATCAAGATCGACATTGGGGTCGACATTGATAGAGTCCGAGCTGACAGATTCAAAAGCTGTGCTGACTGGTGCTGGTGAATCATCATCACCCTCATTATCAGATTCGGAATCATTTGCAGCAGGTTCGTCGATCTCTTCATGGAGTTCTGGGTGTTCCGTGACCTCCTTAAAAATATTGGGGCCAAGAACATCAAAATGGCAGAAACCCACAGGAATTGTTGATAGTTGCTACCGTCTCTGCTCTTGCTCAACACATGGTAATATCTCCCAGACCATCCACTTGACCATCTGTGATTGATGTGTTGATGTAAATCAGATCTAATTGTTATATGGAGAGCTTCAGTCCTTTCACCCCATCTGACCTCTTGGCAGATTGCAACAGGTGTTAACAAACCTTCATCACCATCTTGGGTATGCTCACCACATTCATTCACCCTGGAGGAATGGACTAGTATAGTCGCAGTCCGGGTCAGGACCTGGCGAACCTGGGTCCGGACAGGTCTGCAAAATCATGAATTTTGCAGGACCCAGCCCCGGACCTGCTGGACCTAGGGAATATTGGTGAGTATAAAAATGTTATATAGCTTTCATCTAACCTTCTATTGGCTTGGAAACGATAAAAAGCGATAAAAAACATATGAAAGAATGGGAAAGATGCTTCACCTATGCTCCTTTAGCTTGGACCTCTTGGACCTGGGTGGATCTCAGGTCCTAAAGCAGGTCCAGGTCTGCCAAATGGGTGGATGTAAGGTGATGAGCAAAATGAGAGCTTATCAGGCCACTCAAAGACTCAGTGAAACTTATAATACCAAAACTAAAGAATACAGTGAATAGCTAGAGGTTTATATACTGGGTAGTTATCTGGTCGACAGATAAGCGTAGGTGGAGCAAGGAGATAACAAGGGAAAAAGATAAGTTATCTGTGCCGCATGTTCTGCGATAAGCTATCAGAAGTTAATTCAAAAGATAGCAGATAAGGGAAATGAAAGATAGCATGATATGAATGTGAAATGAAATAGGGTTCTGATAAGACACATGGGATAAGGCACGTGATTCGACGAATTCATAACATTACCCCCTCTTTAAGATCATGGTCCCCATGATGGTGTCGTGAATTGGAACATAGGTTTGAAGGAATCGAGGATAGTTCGGTTAGAGGTGATGACGATTCCTCGATTTGAAGATGTTGGTTTCAGCTTGTGAGGATGTTTTTTGTGGAAATTGTCTACTTCTTCTTTGGCATGTCTAACATTTCCGCGAGGTTCCCAAGAGTTTTCTGCATCGGAAAAGCCCTTCCATTTGACCAGGTATTTGATATATCGACCTTTTTGCAACTGTCAATGATAGTTTCAACTTTGAATTCTTCTTCTCCTTCGATTAGATCCAGTGGTGGTGGTGGTTCATTAGGTTGGATATTGAAGGAAGGTTTGGTGAAAGGTTTAAGTAACTTTTTGTTGAATACATCATGTTTTCGCTGCCAGGTGGGGTTCTGTGGTAGTTTGAGCTGATATGCCGCTTGTCCCACCTTTTCCGTGATTATGAAAGGTCCATGTCGTAAGTGATCTAGTTTCTTGGCAGGTCGTTGGGTTTTGATATTAGTGCCTTCTAGCCATACTAGGTCTCCGGGTTCATACTCTTGAGATTTGGAGCGGTGCTTGTCGAATTGTTGTTTCATTGCAGCCTTTGCTAGGGCCAAAGCCACTTCCGCTTCCTGTCTCGCATTGGAGAGTCGTTTGACCCATTCTGTGGCTGAAGGTACTTGATCTCTCTGCAGCTCTGTGCCGGTGTAAGGGTGATAACCATGGTTGACGAAGAAGGGTGATTGTTTCGTCATGGAATAAACTCGATTGTTGTAACTGAATTCCATGATGGCACACCATTCGCTCCAGTTGTCTTGTAGGTAGTTGACAAATAGGCAAAGGTATGCTTCTACTTCTTGGTTTGCCCTTTCCGTTTGACCGTCTGTTTCTGGATGGTAACCTGTGGATAGATGTTGCTTGATGCCGAGTTGTTTACATATCTGATCCCATGCTTTGGCCACTGTTTGGGGTCCTTGATCTGATATTAAGACTTCTGGAAGACCGTGGTACTGGATTACTCTGTCTCGTACGAGATTGGCAAATCCTTCAGCACTGAGTTCCATGTGTGTGGATTCGATGTGTATATGGTGGCTGTAAGTGTCGGTAAATACTTCAATTGCATTGAAGCCGTTGGATTCAGGGAGGGGTCCAATCATGTCTGCTGTGACTTTGCGCCATGGTTGTTTGGGTATGTCATGTGGGTTGAGAGGGGCATGTAATGGTTGTTGATCAATTTTATCTTCTTGGCATTTGATGCAGCCATCAACGTATTGGCAAATCATCTTTTGCATTTGAGGCCACCAATAGTTTCGCTGAATGAGTTCCTGGGTTTTGTATCTCCCTGGATGTCCGGCTAAGGGATTGTCATGGTGGTCTCAGATGATTCGTTCGCGTAGTCTGTGGTTTTTTGGCACGTATATCTGATTGTCGTAAAAGATTAACCCATCCGATTCTTTCCATTTTTTGTCTTTTCCTTCCAAAGCTTGTTTGGCTGAAGGATCTAGTTTTTGCAACGGATCCTTTAGCTCTGGTAGGTACTCTGGTGGGTCGTGAATCACGACTGCTTCTAGCGCTCTGAAAGTCATAGGCACTAGCATGACAACGTTCTCATTGTCTTTGTGCCCCATGTCGTGGTCTGGCCTTCTAGATAGTAAGTCTGCCCGTTGGTTCTGTTTGCCCAGTTTGTGGTGTAATGTGTAGTCATAGTCTGCTAGTTCTGTGACCCAGCGGGCCTGTCGTCGATTAAGTTTCTGAGGTTGTCAGAAATATTGTAAGTTTTGATGATCTGTCCAGATTTTGAAGGTTTGTCTGGCTCCTAGTACCAGGTGTCTCCATTCTGCTAAGGCTTCCATGATTGCGAGCATCTCCTTGTCATAGATCTTGTAGTTTTGCTCTGTGGGTGAGAGTGCCTTAGAATGGAAGGTGACCGGGTGCCATTTGCCTTCTATCTGTTGTGAGATTACTGCACTGATTGCTCCTTCCAATGCATCTGCTTCTATTATAAATTGTCCTTCATCTTCAGGTATACAAAGGCAAGGTGCTGTCATGATGGTTTCTTTCAGTGTGTCAAAGGCGATCTGTTGTTCCGTTTCCCATTTCCATGCATCATTTCCAGTTAACTGTGTCATGGGTCTTGCAATTTTGCTGTAGTCTTTAATGAACCTTCTGTAGAAATTGCAGAAACCTAGAAACTGTTGCAATTCTTTTTTATTGTTGGGAATCGGCCATTTTCGAATGCCGTTGACTTTGATTGGGTCCATTTCGACTTTGCCTTCAGAGACGATTAATCCTAAAAATTCTATTTGTTGTTTTTCGAATTCGCATTTTTCTGGTTTTAAATAGAGTTTGTTGGCACTGAGGATGGATAGGACCTGGCGAACAAGTTTACAGTGTTCGTCTAGGTTGTTGGTGAAGATGAGTATGTCGTCAATGTAGATGAGAACCTTTCCAGTATTGATTAGGTCTCGTAAGAGTTCATTCATCATCGTTTGGAACATGGTGGGTGAATTAGTGAGTCTGAAAAACATTACCAAGGGTTCGAACAACCCTCGATTGGTGAGGAACGCTGCTTTCCATTCATCTCCTTCTTTGATTCATACGTTATTGTATCCCCATCGTACGTTGAGCTTTGTGAAGTATTTGGCACCTTTCAACTTGTTTACTAGCTCTTGGATGAGGGGGAGAGGATATCGGTTTTTTATGGTCATGTCATTGAGTTTGTGATAATCCTGTACTGGCCTTAGCCTCCCATCCTTTTTCTTGATAAAGAAGAAGGGTGAAGCCATCGGAGATTTAGAGGGTTGGATTCATCCAGTGCGTAAATGTTCTTCAAGGAACGCATCGAGTTCTTTCTGTTCATCTAGGTTGAGGGGATACACTTTGCATCCAGTTGGTTCTGATCCTGGCTTTAGTTCTATGGCATGGTCCCAAGGTCGATTTGGCGGCAGGGTATTGAACTCTGTTTTCTCGAAGACTTCTTCAAACCCCTTGTATTGTTCTGGAATCGGGTCTGTCTTCTTGTTCTTCTCGAACTCTTCTGCCAGTGCATTGGCGATGGACTGATGAGCTTGCATGAAGGCTTTATTTCTTTGGACGTTGCGAGGCGGCTTTGGATATTTCATCCAAATCCTATCTCCCTCTTCAACGTCTTCTGGTTCCAGTTCTGTGTATCCGCATGCGGAGGGACATCTGGTGAAGTGTAAGGATCCAGTAGTCCAGTCGACTTCTGGGTTGTGGAAGCTCAACCATTCATGCCCTAGAAATATGTCCAATCATCCCAGATTGGTGACCGCAAACTTTTGGATTTCCAAGTGTCCTTCTACGATCATTTTCATTTCCGCATAATGTGTGATTTTTCCATTATTGTTTTCTGTGCCATCTGTGTTATATGCTGAAATTGGGTGTTCCCATTGGTGCAGGGTCAACCCTTTTTCTTTTGCAAACCGTTGACTGATACAACTGCCCATGCAGCCACTGTCAAGAAGCCCTTGTGTCTGGTATTTGGTCCCTTTTTCCAGATCTTGGAGCTCTATTTGGACATTTAGCTCCCGATCTGTCTTTGTGGTTCTGAAGATGAATTGTTTTGGTTCATGGAGGTCTTCTTGCCAGTGTAAAGCTTCGTTGGTTGGAATGTTCAGTAGTTTTTTAACGAGGTGTTGGTCCACTTCTCGTTGTTTTTGATCATGTACCCACTGTGTTAATGTTCCTACTCCTGCTTCAGCAGCTAGGTCTTGTAGTCGTGATAGAACCCATAACGAGGAGAAAGGCTTTGGCTTCTTTTGCTCCGATGGTTGTTCCTGGAAGTGACCCAAAGAAGGAAGGTTAGGTTCTTCGTCTTCAACTTCTTCGATCATTGTCTTCCATTTCGTTTTGACGCTGGACTCTTTTGCGTGTGAAAAAGATGTATTCCTATTGTACAATGCCTTGGGGCATGTCTGACAAGAAACATGTGCATAAGAGTCCTGAACTGGGGATGATGAAGTCATGTCTACTTCACTCCCATTTAAAAACCCGCAGCCTTCTTTAGCTGCTCCTTCTGTTCGTCTGTGATCTCTGTGAAGTCGATGGTTTCCAAGGTACGTGTAGTGAAAGGTCGTTTGGGTGGCGGTTTGAGGTGACAATATCAACCCGGATGTTTATTGTGACAGTCTGGGCACTCCCCTCTGCAGTCTCGAGAGAGGTGTCATCCCATCTTCTTGCAGTGTCGACATTCGAGTAGTCGCTTGGTTCGTGCTGTGTCGATATCCATGGGCTGTCCTTGTCCTCCATAGGTTTGGGCTGGTGTATATTGTTCTGAAGCGGTATGAGTGGATCATTGTGGTGGTGCATGTTGTCGTGGCAGTATGGGCTTCCCAGTGTGGAAGGCGCTGAATCTCGTTTTCTCTTCTTCGAGCGCCATCTCTATGTTGTACAGCCTTTGTTTTACTGCATCGTATTTGTTTGGAATGGGTATTCCTCCTCAATATAGTTCTCTGGTGTTCTCGTGTCGTACTTGGTTTTTGAGGAGATCAATGAGAACATTGTCCAGTTTGCGATATCCTGCAGTTGCTGCTTTGAGTTCAAACCTAGTAAAGTACTCTGTCAAAGAGTCTTTTCCTTGTCAAAGTTGTCTGAGCTCATTCGCGGCGTTTATCTGCAAGTTTGGATCTTCAAAGGAGCTTTTCAGCTCCGTGATGAAGGTGTCATAATCGTTGACATTCAGCATCCTGTTGTAGAAGTTGTCTTCTTTCCAGTTTCGGAGCCAGTCCGAAGCAACACATGATGATCCGTCTTCTGTGCCTAGATATGAAATGACGAACCAGACTTTCTGTTTATCTGTCTGGAAGTCTCGTGCATTTGCTTGCAGGTATGTGTCGACCACTAAGAAGAATCCTTCCCATTTCGCTTTGTCACCTGTGAACCTAGGTGGCTTGGCGATTTTGATTCTTTGGGTGGATGACGTGGTTGTGATGGTTGGATTGGCGGGCGGGACGTATCCGATAGGGAATGCATCTGGTTCTATGAGGACGGTTCCAGTCCCTTCTTGTCATAAAAGGATGGTACCCATCATTCCTACTGTTGATTCGAATATTCGGATTATTTCCCCTATCAGTGTATGTCTTGTTGCATTGCTATGGATTTCGTAAGTTCCATCTGCTAGTGTGTTTCTTTTTCAAGAGCTGCTCTGAGCACACCCCAAATTTTCAAAAAGTCTGTATTGGGCACACTAAATCATCAGCAAGTGGTTATAAACCAATCTTCCAACCGTGCTTGTCTCGCTATTCTTGTCTGAATCTGGGAGAACGCCAGGGCATTTCCTTGTCTGATTGTCACTTGTGTTTGTTGTGCCATGCTGGTGTCTTCTTGGTGCTGGGCTGATTGAATGATTCTAACTCCGCTGCGAGGAGTTTGCCTTCTTCTGACTGATATGGTTCTGACCATGCTGCGGTGTCGAACCCAAAGCTTATGTCCATATTGATTCCTCTGTCTGTGCTGTTGTTTCTATGTTTCTATTGATACTAATGTCTGCGCTCACTAAGAGCAAAGGTATACAACCCCGACGTAGCTAAAGAATATAGAAAGTACAATGTGCAAAACTCAGTCCCCAAGTCCTTTCCAAGTCCCTAAACGACACCTGAAGAAGGTAGGAGCTACTAGTCGGCAACATGAATAGATGGTAAATAGACGGAGTTGAAAAAGAAATAGTGATGATTACTGTGTGCAGTCATGAAGATACAGTGGCATGATACTCGGGTCCACCTATACAGTCAACAATCGAATCAGGAAGGAGTGACGACGGAGAGCTCGACTCGGCTGCAATCCGATCCGGAAGATGACGATGTTTGGCAGGTGGATGAAGAGAATGTGGCGAAAGTTTTCTCTTCAGGGAACAAGTAGCAGTGGCTGAAGGGAGAGAATTCGAAAGGCAGTGTGACGTGGCCAAGTTGTAGTAAAGATACCGCCATATGCACAGACCCTGCATTGACCTAGCATAACGTACTTGTCCAGGGCAAAACAGTGCTTCAGGAGAAGCGGTTGGAGTGGGACATAATGGCAGTTTTCTGGCCAGTCGAAAATGAGCACGTACTGCATTCAATTCAGCGGGTGCCGGTATTTTGCTGCGACAGTTGTACGGAAAGATGTAGAAAATCCGTGCTGAACGATGGGCTCCAGCTCGACACTTGGTGAGGTGATTAGGAAGATTGGTTGGTGGTGGTTGGTACGGTGGTAGAGACACCGTGATTGATTTTCGAGGCCTCGCCAGCCATGCTAGCGGTACTGGACACTTGTCTAACGAGGAATAAGAAAGTCCGAACTTCCAATTCAGTCGGAACGACAACCAAATGACCACCCACCGTCCGTGAAGATGGTGGTTGGTGTGTTTGTTGTTGTTGTTGTTGTTGTCTGTGCTGATCCTGGTTACTTCGTAAAGATGTCCCCACCTTCCTCAGTTGATGTTGTCGAACCGTTTCTTAAGACTTATGAAAGTCGCTAGAGGAATGTGAGCAGTGTAGTCTATCGGGTTAGTGTTGGTGCTGCTGTCTGCATATTCTTTGACTTCTGGTTCAGTCTCAGTGGCGACGCTGTTGTACGTTGACAAGGAACCTCACCGTGAAGATGTGAGGGAGCTGACTATGCTGCTACTAAAAGCTAACTAGAGAGAGGGAACCGATTGCGGGCTGGCGAGGAGAAGCAAAGCTCTACACTCTACACCACACACCAAACCACACTTAATTCCAACACTCTAAAATGCCTTAGAACACCACCCAAGCACTTCTTCGTTTATTTTATTTCCCTTGAGTTCGTTTGACTCACGAAATGCACACCCGCAGATACGCGGACACAAACAAAACCGGAAACTGCTGACAAGGAGAGTGGTACCAGATGTACTGGTGCGAAGACCGAAGTCTCGAGGTTGACTATAAGTCGGGGTATTTCCTTATCAGGAAAGAGAGGGGCGTCCTAGAACAGCGGACTAAAATGGCCTCACCACGAAATGTGGCTAACACCAAGCGGGGCAGCGACCTCGTGGATATGCAAGACTCCAGCTACGACGAGTGACCTGGGGGAGATCTTTCCTCAATTAGGACAAGACTCCACAGACGCTCTAGCTGACCGAAACTGTTGTATGTGAGAGTGCTAGGTATTACTACCTGCTAGATACATGAAGGCTGCCTGCCTGTATTCTATTGTGCTATACCGCTACTCCATGAGCTTTTATACCTTTCCTACTACTCCAGAACTTCCAATCACCTGACTTCGGCACTAGCATACGTCTCCCTTTCTACTAATCCTGCTTTCGTTTCCTCCTGCCGAAGTAGCTGCCGTGCTGCGTAAAGTGATGTCACCCATTCCGGCTTACGCGTCCTTGCGGGTTCGCGAGTAAGTCTTATTTGAATATGTCATAATGAAGATCCTCCGCGGTCTTGTCATATCGTGGTCACGTGGGTGATCCCCTAATGTCAACTCGGTTAGACCTTGTAGTACTCAGATACTGAGTAGACTATGATCGGTCCCCTTGTTTTAGCGTAGTTAACTATCACTTGTTAACGTCATGTGTCCTCTTAGCTGCTGCTATAGGAACCAGTCCATACTTTAGTCGGTTTAGCTCAGCTCTGTGCTCCCACGAGCCTGTGGGCCAGCGACCTCAGTAAGGTAGAAATGACTTTGAACTAGACTGTTGCCACTGCCTGTTTGTAGTTTGTAAAATGTTCTATAAAAGGGGCACAGGTGAATCGAGATGGCTGGGTACGATAGCAAAGGCTTCCAGGCCCTATTTATCCTCCTCAACCTGGTTTGTGACTCTCCGCGGGCTCACGGAACCTGATTGCCAAGCAATAAACCTGTAGGGAGTCTTTCCCTAATTTCAAGGTTACTATTGCGAAATTGTAAGATTTCAGGCTTGGACACTTTCCAGTCTTATCAACGTCTTTCTTCAACTAATCCAGTCCTGTGTGAAGAGATGAGTGTAGTAGATTCTACTGATGTTTCCAGGCATGTAGTTGAACGGAGCGGAGAATCTGTTTATGACGTCGTTGATTCTTTGGTGGATGGCAATGTATGGTGTAAAGTTAGAGTTGATCTGTGCTTGGTGATGTTGTCGAAGTATTCGGTTATTTCGGGCTTTTCGTTGCTGGTCAGCTTCCATGTATGCCACTTAAAGCCGTTAGCAATTCAGACCTGGTTAGCTTTGTCTGCTCACTGTCGTTTGTCTTATTGGGGACTTCCCGCTAGCCAACGGTACTACCAAGTAAGATGATGAGAGTTTTACAGGTGAGTTGCTCCAATGTGGTGGTTCTGACGTATACGTAGGCATCGGTTGATGCGACAGCATCGTTCGAGGCGGTGCCAAAGAACTCGGAGGAGAGAGTAGATGATGAGGATGAGATAGAGGCTGAGGATGATCTGAACGATTTCGGTGACTGTTAGCGGTTCATGGTTGAGGAGTTGTTTAGTCATTGTTTCGACCGATGTGAGTGGAGTGATAAAGGTTAGTTTTGGTATTTTGTAAGGCGACGAGCAAAATGAGAGCTTATCAGGCCACTCAAAGACTCGGTGAAACTTATAATACCAAAACTAAAGAATACAGCGAATAGCTAGAGGTTTATATACTGGGTAGTTATCTGGTCGACAGATAAGTGTAGGTGGAGCAAGGAGATAACAAGGGAAAAAGATAAGTTATCTGTGCCGCATGTTCTGCGATAAGCTATCAGAAGTTAATTTAAAAGATAGCGGATAAGGGAAATGAAAGATAGCATGATATGAATGTGAAATGAAATAGGGTTCTGATAAGACACATGGGATAAGGCACGTGATTCGACGAATTCATAACAGTGGACTGACCCTTGAGGTCCGGTTCAGGTCTGACCCAACCCGGACCGCGACTATACTAGAATGGACACAGATTTCAATTGCAGTCTTCTTACATGGTTTGGCTAAAGCAGATACCATCATACACCATCATGCATACCTGTGTAGAACTGTCATGTTGCAGGTCTCACAATCAACTTTCTTCACAACCATACAAGCAACTGCATTGTAGGCTGGAAACCATGGTGAATAGTGGTATTCAAGGTAAGCCTTTTTGTTTAGCAAGAGGACAAGCAAAAGTATAGAAGTAAAAGGGAGTCTGGACTTCCTTTTGACAGATACATCAATTTTAGTTTACTTTTGGGTTTTTCTTTTCACTTGGCTTATCTGGCATGTGAAACTCAGCTGTCAATGCTGTCATTGTAGCCTGTGTCAGTCATTGCTGCCATTCCCACTGTGTCTGCTGCCTGTGTTGGTCAGTGCTGCTGTTCCTGCCTCACAATATTCCTTACTGTTGGTACTTAGCATCTATTACAGTATATCTACTGGGTTCAAGTAGAAAATTGGTGTAGCATTTGTAAAGCATATATTCAATCCCAAGACCAAAAATTCAAACTACTCAAACTACATGAATACCATACTCAAACACAATACTGATACCAAAACTATACTCAGACCATTTGTTTTCCAATTCCAGAAGTTACTCCACTCTCCTCATTCCCCTGTATCACATATTCAGGCTCTGTGACATGCAATTGAGACCTCTGATTATGGCCCTGTTGCATTTGAGTTTCAATGATTGATATCCCATAGGTTGAATGGTGATGTTCTGTATTGGGCTGGACTGATCCAAATTGGATTGAATGGGATACAGCATCTTGCATAGAGTGCTCAACTGATTTCTGGTGCTGCACAATGAGGATTATTATGAGAGGGTACATGGCCTTGATCTATTGTTAGTTTTAGTCATAGATACATACATGACCAACTTACAGACATATGGGGTAGGATCCCACTGATGGCTGCAGTCAGCATTACTGGAAAGGAATTTATTGCCACAGTGCACAGATTCAGAACCTATTATCAAGAAGTCCCACCTCACTAAGAACAATTGATAAACATACCCATATTGAAATATATGCAAACCCAGATTCTACAAGAAGGAACAAGACTTGTTCAACCTGAGTAGACCTTTTTTGTTTCAGGAAAACTTTCATTTGTCTGTGATACCTCCTGATTGAAGTCAGCTTTTATATCCAACAGATAAGCATATATGATACCATGTCTTGTGAAGGATCATCAGTGTAGCAACAGCATTTGTTACCAATAAGGCAACAGGAAGAATGACATTAAAACGCAGTGGTGCTTCTACATTTGTCTGGGTGGCTCCAGCAAATGGTCCAGCTTTGATTTCAAAGGCACCCTCCAGGAATGAACACACTTTGTGACAATCAGTAAACAGTGGAAGGTGATGGATGGAAATACCAATAGTCCCAAACAGACAGGCAGCAAGGATCATATGGGAGAGTGCACTTTGGCATATAACCCAAGCTCGCCACACCACAATAGCATCAGTACAAATGAACTATAAAAATAAGAACATTCAACATCCACAAGAGTATGACTGACATTAATCCGTATAAAGACTATGTCAGGTACCCAGAGTTGTTCTTGAAGAGATACAGCATCAGAATCTGCATTGAAGGGTCCTAGCTTGATGTTGTTAATCCCACTGACAACAAGGTCCAGAGCATAGGTAATGGTAGCTGTGCTGAGAAGAAGTAATGCTGCAGCAAGAAGGCATCTTTTAGAGGTAGTTGATGGAATGCCATGGCATCTGAATTCTGCTGTGAACCAGTAGATTTCTGAGTTTGAAACACCTACGTAAGCTGATAGATTGCCTGAATAACAACAATAACAAAACAACCTGTCCACTGTTTGAGCACATGTATGGTTGAGGAATTAGGCATACCATATGCAATTGACTCTGCAGCTGTTTGTACCAGAATTTGTTCTATTGGAAACACAATGGCTGGGTAAGAGACACAGTTGGGGTCTGTATCTGAGCAGGACATAGTGACTGCAGGTAGGTGCGACTTAACAAGATGATGAAAGGCAGATCCTTATAAGCAGTTCTTTATAGCTAAAATCTATTTATGCATAGAAGACGATGATCACAATTATTCACGTTGTGATCGTGAATCAGAAAATCATGATAGGGCCCAGGGTATGATGCAAAAACAACCTTCATTCTAACTTCTGAGTCCCACCAGGCTTTGCATTAACAGTCATGAATGAGTGAACTGAAACTTTGAATCATCAACAAATGGGCTTGGCAATACAAGCCTTGAGGGATAAGGAGTTGGAGCGAGTGTAGTTGACAAAAATAGCAAAGCTGTTGGTCACAAAGTGTGATTGGATCTGGGCCAGGACAGTGATAGATGAAAGAAGGACTTCTGTGAAGGAAGGATGGTTCCATAACTTGATTCTGACAGAGCAGGGCCAGGTAGGGTCGGACTAAAATCTTTGCGATTTGATGGGAAGATGCATGCTGCAATTCTGAGCTCTGATCAAGGGAGATGCTCTGTCAGACTGCACATATGATCAACATATGCAGGTCAAATTGACTCAAAAGGATCACTGGAGTGAAGTAGTCATCAGGGAGCAGTGGCCGTGTTTGTAGATATGGTCTGTCAAGCAGGAATTCTGACAGTGGGACAGAACATCGATGATCGCAAACATTAAATGATGCCATCAAATACACTCACTGGCAGTGCTCGGCTGGATATTGGGTGTGGTCTGACCACGGTGAAAAGAGGCAGCATGGTTGATCAGAGTCACAAGATCCTTTCTAGGTACAAGCTACTAGAACTGCACAGTGCAGATAATACGTAGTAGATATGGTGGGAATAGAGCTGTACAGTGTCCATACATAGTTTGACTTGAACTCCCACAGAGTTCATTCAGGTCTGCATGACAGATGAAAGACACCTTGAATCGATGTACTAAAGTATACAGAAGTAGTTTGTGTTGTATAGAACACCAATAGAACATGTAAATTCAGCTGTCACAAGACCGTCACTTGGAATGGTCAAATTGATGAGACAAGCATGGAACAGAGTCGTCTTATCAGTGCGTGGATTTTGCTGTAGGAAATTTTTTTGCTGTGAACAGCTGGTAGTGACGTCGAAGAGGCCGAAATAGTCGATATCACGTGCTTGTTATCACTTTGCTTCTATTTCAGCGGTCTGCCATACTGTCCGCTTAGCCTGAAGCCTGCCATTTGTAAAGTCCTTGTACAGCATGTCTCTGACTGACGATATTTCAGATTCTGTCATCCGATGAACAATGCGGTATAAACGGTTCTCTTCACCGGACCACTGCCAACTCGATCAGCGAACCACAAATCCTCTCTCTTGTTCCCAAACAGGAAATGCCCAGGCGAGCACTTGAGCACCAACGACAACGAGCGTTCCAGTTCTACCCACAAGCCGACTTTGGAAATTCCTCAGATATGTACGCTGTTATTCTCTCCAATTTGCTGACCAACATAAAGGCTCGTTTCTGCTCAGTTCAGACACGAAAACTTGCCTCAGATTCGTGGTCATGTTCCTTGCTGGTGCTATCTATCAGGAACCCTTGCCTCCGTGAAGAACAGGACCTTCCTCTTTAATTTGGTGCCCAAACTGTTGGTACTTGACCGCCATTACAGTGGCAATGTCTGCGCCAAGGCAGACAATGACAACACCATTCCAGCTATTCATGACGAGCCAGTCTTAGGTGCATTCTAACTGAAAATGATGTATAAGGTGCGCTATTCATGATTTGAGGCTGGGATAAATTCGTTACAACCGGCACAGGTGTATGTTGACTTTCTCGCGACAACGGTCAGAAGAAATACGCCCGCTACACTCGTCATCAGACTATTCTTTGTCTCTCAAAGGTACGTTTCCTTCTCTTCTGGTCTGATCAGCGTTGTCTAATGTTCACTCAGCCTCGTCATTTATTTTGCCCCAAACCATCACCACGCCCACAAAACCGAGGACACGTATTGAGGTTCAACGTTCACCCGCGACCATGGCATGCGATGCGCCTATCAGAGACACGACCAACAGTCGCACCCACCTCTCTACAAACTAGGTTCGTACGCTTTCTCTTCTCTCAGTCTCTCTAATACAGTGCATGCATCTCTCACGATATCAATCTGTACGTCTGTATCCTTCCCTGCGATTTGCGCGTCTCACCGCCGGTCACACTCGTCACACCAAGGCCTCCAACGACCACCACGTCTTTGTGTCGAGGTTAAAAATCGCGATACACCGAGGTATCATTGTCGAAGAAATGGGGCTTGGGAATGCGATGGATAAGAGGGTGTAATGGCGATGCAAATTAAGCAAAAAGTGTGTATGTTTCTCAATGTTTCTCATTTTCTGATCGATTCGATTCAGTTTTGGCAGACATGTCGTCGATGTAAGCTCGCATTCAATCCTTCCCTCCGTTTGCCCTCCGCTTGGCACCAACAAACCAGCAACACAATAGCCGAGCGCTGCCCATCCCAAATGTCAGCAACGCCATCAAAATCGTTGGTGCAGTATTCGTCGGGACAATGATCTTGACGAACTGTAAAAAGGACTGCTTGGTGCATTGCAGCGTTTGCGGCTCTGCACGTTTCCAGGCAAGTTATCGTTCTTGCGCTGCGAGTTGGCTTTTCCAGGAGACACCCCTACTAACGCCGCCGAGTTATAAACCCCGCCTGTGAAAGTTCGGCGACGTACACCGGCGTACACCAACGTACACCAACGTACACCGGTGTACACGGCATTACACTAACTGTCACCATAGTACAGTGTAGGTCACAGTACTAATTGATATCATTAGGTGAGCCTATTCAAATTCACTGCACTCCGTCGACTTCCGTTGCACTTCGCTGAACTTTGGCATACGCAGACAGTTGATTCCAATCCGGAGTCCAATGGATCGATGCACGTGTACTCCGCCGTACTTCGCTGACTTCAACTGACCTGTGTCCGGCGTCCATCACTGCAGTCCGATGGCTTTCGTCGTATTGCACTGTACCTCAATCACTCGGAATTGAATTTTTTTGTGTTTGTTTCTGGTTGTTTTGTCACACCACACAATCCATCAGGCACCAGGTGCAGCGTCGAGTTGGCATCGAGAGTTCAAACATTCAAGGCCCTGGGAACATGGCCCCCCTGAAGGTAAGTCAATTCAGAGTAGTTTGCGGATCGATTATTCCCTTTACAGAACGAACCCACTGCTTCTACTACCCTGTCAGCTAATGAACCGACTGAATCGAATTCTAGTGTCACGGCCACCATGAAACGGAAACCGGATTCAGGGTCACCATTCAGTGTCTATCTCCGCACTCAAGTCTTCAATAATCCGACATGCATGTGGTAATGCTGTTGTACAAGGAAATGATCTCAGGGAGGATTAAGGAGAAGGAGCGCGAACGACTTCGGGGAACAGTAGAGCTCTGTAGTGTTAACACTTGAACCTATGAACACTTATTTCGAGTTGTTATATATTAATTTGAACAGAAAACTGAGTCGGAGTCAATTCTTGATGGTGACTCACATTAGTAGATGTTAGAATATTGTTTTGGGTATTCAGACTGTCACTCCGAGTCGCTTCAATGTGTATTGAGAGACACTCTGCTGGGATGATGTTCAAGGGTATCAACACTTCGTAATCTAGTAACTCACTGACCTCCCAAGAATGGTTCCGCAACCTCATTAGAACCATGTGAAAGAGAAACAACTGGTCACTCGGGGATGGAATGGGCCTTCCACACACCTTAGTTGAAGCTCATCATACTTGTCTATGGCTCAGTGGTTATGTCACGCAACACGACGAGTGTCACCCTACCATGGGTGCAGGGTTTGATCGTTGATGTTGTTACATTTATATTGCATCCTATTTTGCACTTCAGTGTTCATTATGGAGTTACTTCAATACAACGCCCTAAAGTGTTCAGTGAAATACAATGAAGTACAGTGGAGTACAGCGGAGTACATTGACTTGACTCCACTGACATTCACCGAAATACAGTGGCGTACATTGACCCGACTACGCTGTAGTACGATGCAGTACGTTGAAGTGACTCAATTCTATTGACCTTACCACCCTTGATGCCTCAGCCACCAAGAACCGAAGTCCGCTGATGTTTGTTGGACTACAGCGAAGTACAATGAATGTGCGCTACAAGTGCGCTAGCTGGCTGTGAATTCAGCAGGAGTCATTGAAGTTCAACGAACTTCACCGCAGCCCTGTGAATATCGACATAAGGAAGTACCGAAGTGTGATGAAGGACAACGGAGTTCGCTGACTTTACCAGGCGGTGTATTACTGGATCTTTCTGGGATCTCGTGTCTACCTGAAACTTCAATTCTTGTCTAATGTATACTAGAGATCAGAGCAGCGATGAACTCAAGGGATGCTGACTAAGCGGAAGGTGGGAACCTTCGGCTTATCAGCAACATCGATGTTCGCAAAATCGCAACACCCACCCACCCTCCTGAGAGATTCCGGGGGAGTCGTCGTCCTCCGGAATCTCTCTCACAGAGAGAAAGGAGTTTCCTAATTAGGGAACCTCTGCCCCTCTCTTTCCCCGTTGTCCGTGCCTTCATCTTCCAAGAGCTTAGACAGTTTGCTCGACCCGAGTTCAATCTCAACCTGGGGTACAGAGTCTTGTCTTTAGGTGCATCTAAGTCAGACTGCAATCATAACCCAGAGAAGCGATGGCTGGATGGAATGGACGAAGGATGTACTTGATGAGTGACCAGTAGTACGGGAGGATGAACTTCTCATTGTCCGTATTCCTTTGCTATACAGTACGCTTTGCCGATGTTTGCGAGTGATGGGAGATCGGCCGTCGTTGCCAGGTGCAGAATAGAACCTATCGTATGTATTTATATCTGAGCCTAATTTCGCTTCTGTAGGAAAACATTCAACCAAGTTCGACTCTCAATTTGCTTTGCTTTTT
>QLOY01003647.1:0-46425 GCA_003313965.1 Megacollybia marginata
GCATGGTCGTAGTGATCAGGTAGCGCACGTGATTCACAAATTGCCACCACCTGTCTATAGACCCCAACTGTTTGGTGTTGACTACTCGATGTGTTTCTACTTAAGACGTACATCGTCGTGCATTATAGACAGATTAATGTAGTTATGGAGGAAAGTTGGAACTTTGGGAGGTAA
Source organism: Megacollybia marginata (assembly GCA_003313965.1). NCBI lineage: Eukaryota > Fungi > Basidiomycota > Agaricomycetes > Agaricales > Porotheleaceae > Megacollybia > Megacollybia marginata. The sequence goes on from QLOY01003647.1 coordinate 175, forward strand.
CAGATACAGGTCTCTCTTCAATGGGAAGACTCCCCGTGATGGTCCATCTGCTAGGTTCTTCTTTGTCGAAACTCATTCCACTTTGAGCCATAGATTGTGGTCTTGGATGATCCTGACAATGTGTCGAAGGACTTCATTCTGTGCTGTACCTCTCGATGCACCCACTTCTAGTGCTCCAACTACACCTTTGTTGTCTGACCAGATCCTGACATGCCGGTCTCAAAACCCAGTGTGGACTAGGGTAAGGGCTGCAAAAAGTATTGCAATCATTTCCAGCCAGCCGATATTCTTGCCTTCCTCATCTTGCCATGTCGGTTTTAGCTGCCATGCTAGCCATTTACCTTTCCACCAGAGGCCGATTCCCCATGAAGTAGAAGCATTGACAAACAGATCTATGTCTTCCAATAGTGGAGGTGCTTTGATTTCCATTCCAACTGTTGGTTGTGCCAGCAGTTGTCTCCACCATTCGATGTCTTCTAACACTTTGCTAGGATACTTGATCTTGTGTTTCATCCACAGTGGAGTTTCTGGTTTGAAACTGGCTCTAAAGGCATACATGTTGATCAAACGCAAACATCCTTCTGGTATAACTAAGCATACGTGATTCAAGGTTCCTGATTGAGTTTACAGTTGGTGTGCAGTGCATGAATACCAATGATAGATTCAATTTTGTCTTTCGTGTGTTGTGAGTCGGCTACCCAGGATTCCAGCTTGTTCAGGTATTTCATTTTCTTTGCATCTGGTAGGGAGACGAACTTCTCTGCTATGTCCCAGTCAAAGCCGACATATGTAAAAGAGGATTGGAATGGTTTGAATTTCTCAATAGCCCAAGGCCAGCCTAGTTCCCTTGCCATGTATATCAGGTCTGCATCATAGGTGTATTCAGCTGAACCATCCTCATGGATGCGTTTTGGGTATCTGAAGAAGACGAAGTCATCCACCCACTTGATCAGGGCTTGTACCCCTTTGTGTTTCAGAATCCATGCCATTGCGTCTGCCACTATTCCCAAATGCCTGGCAACAGAGACACTCCGAAGTTGAGGCAAGTATCCAAGCGGATTTTCTCATCTATTTTCATGGCAAGAAAGGGCCATGCTGATGGGTGTATAGGGATGTTCCTGAAAGCGGATTCAACATCAAATACTGCTGCTTGAGATCCTGGAGGAGCATTTGCAACTAGTAAGTAGCATTCAGAGAAAGTTCCCCATTGGCATTGGAACTTCTTCGATTTCAGGGCTGTGTTTATTGACGTGTTTATTGACATGGTTTTGGGGTTCATTATGATAGGTGTTGTTGTAGTTGTTGGGGGAATAGAGGGGTCTATGGGTTTTGCTTTGTCTGGAAAGGAATGGTTGATGATGGTGCGAAGTTTGCTGGAACTGGATTCCACAACTGCAAGTGGTGCAGTGCGGAATGGACCAATGAGTTCTTCAAGCTCATCAGGATCATAGGGTCATGATAGACATCCTAGTTCTACTTCCTTGTCTCTTTTTTCTCAAACGTGTTGCGCATGATGTGGAAGAGAGTAACGATTCAGGGGGGAGAAGGTGTGACTTAATTGATAGTTTTCCAGACCAATGAAAACACCGTTACGGAGGCCTTCTGGAACCTCCAGAAACTTCTCGAGTCCATTTGATTCCTTGAGAAGTTTCTCCCAGGCCTCAGGGATGAGCCTGGTTGATACCCGAGGGAGTGCCTCAGGTGCTGTGCTCCTGGGTGCCGTGTTTCCTGGAATTGTCTCCGCAAATTGGGCATCCGTGTTGATCGTTGCAGTCCTGTTCATCACAGCCTCTTGGACCATTGAATGTGATGCAGAAGCTTCTCCCTTTGGAATCCTTCCACTTTCCATCTTGCTTGGAGAGATATTTGCTGTCAGACCCTTTGTGGTCCTTGAGTCTGTGGGGTTCTCCACATGCCATGCAGATGATGACCTTCTGAAAGGGCCGCAAGTTTGGGGAGCGAGACCTTGAATGTTGCCCATATCGGGAATTGGTCTTCTGTCTTTCCCTCAATGTGGAGCTTCAAGACTTCCTTGTGAAATGAGGAGAGCATGAGCAAGGACAATCTCTTCTTCCTAACCTCTCTCTGCTTTGGGATCTTCATGAGTGGTGTTCTAGTGGACGACTTGCTGATGTGTCCATAGCCAGTTTCCAAAGCTTCACTTCCTTCAGCTCCAACCTGAAGTCAAGGACTCTTGATTCGTTCTATATGTGGACTCTCGACCTTTTGCGATCATTCTGTATGTTTACATCCTGACACATCACTTCACAGACATATTGATTGAGAGCCTTGAAGTCTGAACGAAAGTGCTTGTGTCATTTGACCTTCATGAAAAGTTCTAAGTACTTGTCATGCAGGTGTAAGGCCGTCAACGGGCCAACTTGTGTCTCCTTGGGCAGACTGTAATGGTGTTGGAGAAGATGGAGAAACCGATCTGATGCTTCGTGGAAGTTGTCTAATTGTAGCGAGTCTTTGTTTGTGTTGTTGTAGCCTCTGAGTTTCATTGATCTAAGCACCCCGTCATCAATGGTCCAGTCCTCCCCCTTCTGCGCTTTCAGCTCTTGTTCTTTGCATGCCTTATCCGCCAGATTCGCAAGGCAGATGTAGGTTTTCCTGCCATCTGCCATTACTCATCTGGCCAGTTCAGGCATCCTCAGAACCCGTGCTGAGAATTCTTTGTCTGAGAATTCATATTCTGGGGTAAGCTCTTGGTTGCTTAGCCTGCCCGGTGGTTGAGACTTTGACAGGTTGAGTGCTGTTTGAGGATGACCTGGGATATGAGGTAGTGGTGACAAGCACTGCGTTCAGCGCTTATCTAACCTGACTTTTTTTAGCTCTATTTAGCTTTATTTGGCCCTATTTAGTCAGCTAAATGAAGCCTGTTTACATAATATTCAGCTAAACAGGTTTTGTTTAGCTGACTAAACAGCACTAAACAAATCTAAACAAATCTGGTTAGATAAGTGCTGAATGCAGTGAAGGACCTGCATTCGGCTTCTGGGGATTTGGGGCATCCCAGTGGTGCATGCAGTCTGTTCGACAACACTTTTCCACATGTTTTTTGCATTGAGGAGGTGGAGTTGGCTGTGTTGCAATGATTGCAGGTTTGCTTGCTTGACCCACATGGTCAGGAAGTGGATTTGGTACCACTGTGGGGACTATACCAGTTTGGCCATCGATGTTAGGCTCTGTGAGAAATGTTAGTTCTCTGTATAAGAACATAATCAATAATTGATGAAATTGAATTGTTTCTTGTTTCAACGAATATGAGAAGTACATCCAGCTTTGACTCGTGTGTCAGTAAGCTGCGTTCATACACCCAATGTTGGTGTATGGGTACCCAATGATGGTACACTTGTTTCCATTTCATTCAAATGAAATCCTCAGATGTACAAACAACCGAAGGGTCCATCTGGAAGTATGTGATGAATGTGTAGACTTACCATCTACTTCTTGTTCCGGCTGAGTACACTTCTTCTGGTTGGGTTTATGTCTGGGAACGGCTACTGGTGTGTCAAAGATGGACACTTGACCATTCGCCTTCACTGCTTCTGTGAGTTTCCTGGCAACTGATCTTGCCTCTGCAGCCATCTTCTCCTTCATTCTGGGCCTGCCATAGACATGGTCAGCAAATTCAAAGAGATTGATGTCTCCTGGTGCGGGATCATCCAGTTGCTTGTCACCTACGTCACCTCCGTCATCTACTTCATCTGTGTTACGAATTCCTCGAATCAGATGCCTTATCCCACGTGTTTTATCAGAACCCTGTTTCATTTCACATTCATATCACGCTATCTTTCATTTCCCTTATCCGCTATCTTTTAAATTAACTTCTGATAGCTTATCGCAGAACATGTGGCACAGATAGCTTATCTTTTTCCCTTGTTATCTTCTTGCTCCACCTACGCTTACTCGTCGACCAGATAGCTATTTAGTATTTAAGCCCTTAGCTATTCGCTGTATTCTTTAGTTTTGGTATTATAAGTTTCACTGAGTCTTTGAGTGGCCTGATAAGCTCTCATTTTGCTCGTCGCCTTACAAAATACCAAAACTAACTCTTATCACTCCACTCGCCAAGGTCGCAACCATGACCAAACAACTTCTCACACACAAACCTCTAACAGTTGCCGAAGTCGTTCAAATTGTCCTCAGCATCTATCTCATCATCATCATCTACTCTCTCCTCCAAGTCCTTTGGCATTGCCTCAAATGGCGCCGTCGCATCAACCGACGCCTACGCGTATGTCAGAATCGCCACATTGGAGCAACTCGCCTGTAAACTCTCATCATCTTACTTGGTAGTACCGTTGGCTAGCAGGAAGTCCCCAATAAGACAAACGACAGTGAGCAGACAAAACTAACCGGCCTTGAATTGCTAACGGCTTTAAGTGGCACACACGGAAGCTGAGCAGCAACAAAAAGCCCAAAACAACCAAATACTCCGACGACATCACCAAGCACAACTCGACTCTAATTTTACACCGTACATTGCCATCCACCAAAGAATCAACGACGTCATAAACAGATTCTCCACTCCGTTCGATTACACGCCCGGAAACATCAGCAGAATCTACTACACTCATCTTTTCACACAGGACTGGATTAGTCGAAGAAAGACGTACAACAGCGTCGCCACTGAGACTGAACCAGAAGTCAAAGAATACGTCAATAGCAGCACCAACACTAACCCGATAGACTACACCGCTCACATTCCTCTAGCAACTTTCATAAGTCTTAAGAAATGGTTTGAAGGTGGGGACATCTTTACAAAGATACCGGGATCAGCACAGACAACAACAGCACAGACAGAGGAATCAATACGGACATAAGCTTTGGGTTCGACACCGCAGCGTGGTCAGAACCATATCAGTCAGAAGAAGGCAAACTCCTCGCAGCAGAGTTAGAATCATTTCAGCACAGCACCAAGAAGACGCCAGCACGGTGCAACAAATGCAAACAACAATCAGACGAGGAGACACCCCGGCGCTCTCCCAGATTCAAACGAGAATAGTGAGACAAGCATGGTTGGAAGATTGGTTCATAACCACTTGCCGACAATTTAGCGTGCCAAATACAGACTTTTTGAAAATTTGGGGTGTGCTCAAAGCAGCTCTCAAAAAAGAATCACACTACCTCCACTCAGTTGACCTATTGTGGACGCTGAACGTCTTAACTGACGATGAAAGAGATTTCTTTGACTTCATCCAACAACAAGAACTGATTGAACAAAACGACCCAGTCACAGTTGAAGAAACCCTTAGAACTTTATACGACGTTATCAGACAACACGACTGCCGTCACGTCTACACCCAACACATCCACACCTCTCCATCTAACGAGACAGGGTATGCCAGTATCAGCTCCGATTGATTTGACATGATACGTCAATAACATATATGGACCAAACCACTTTGTAACCCACGCACAACCAGACGGATCGTACCATGTTTATCGCAACGTATACGTCAGATACATTCCAGAAATCAGATATCATTCAGACAGAAAGCCTTTCGAGCCCAGAGACATTATTATTACAACCGACTTTCTTGAAGAAGCAGTAGAAGAATACCAGTTTCTTGACACTTTCGCCAACGACCCCGAAAACATTCCAGTACCATTTGAAGAGAGCTTCTTTACTCCACCTGAATCACCAGAACCAGAAACACCACAACCCTCGCTTCGAGAACTACCAGTCCTAAAAAAGGAACTCGAAGAAACACCCATCTCCACTCCGCAACACAGAACATTAACACCCACCAAATCAGCCCTAAAAGTTCGATTTAGAACATGACGGACATGGACACAGCTGCACCAGTCTTAGTCCCCATTGCCAAGATGGACACCACCAAACCACCCTACTACTTCCCACCAACAGGACATCCCGATGCCCGAATCATTTCTGAACTGACTCTATACACCCAAAGGCAAACAACAAAAAAATACTTTGCCAGGGTTCACGGAAACACACTAGCAGATGGGACTTACGAAATCCATAGCAATGCAACGAGACATGCACTGGTACTAGGGGAAATAATCCGAATATTCGAATCAACAGTGTACCATCCTTTTATGACAAGAAGGGACTGGAACCACCCTCATAGAACCAGATGCATTCCCTGTCAGATACATCCCGCCCACCAATTCAACTGTCACAACCACTTCATCTGCCCCAAGAATTAAAATTGCTAAGCCACCTAGGTTCACAGGTGACAAAGCAAAGTGGGAAGGTTTCTTCCTAGTGGTCGACACATACCTTCAGGCAAACGCACAAGACTTCCAGACCAATGAACAAAAAGTCTGGTTCGTCATTTCATATTTAGGCACAGAAGACGGATCATCATGCGTCACTTCAGACTGGCTCCGAAACTGGAAAGAAGACAACTTCTATAACGGAACTCTGAATGTCAACGACTACGACGCCTTCATCGCAGAATTGAAAAGCTCCTTTGAAGATCCAAACTTGCAGATAAACACTGCTAACGAGCTCAGACAACTTCGACAAGGAAAGGACTCTTTGACAGAGTACTTCACCAGGTTTGAACTCAAGGCAGCGACTGCAGGATATCGCAAACTGGATAATGTCCTCATCGATCTCCTCAAAAACCAAGTACGACACGAGATCACCAGAGAACTATATCGAGGAGGAATACCCATTCCAAACAAATCCAATGTGGTAAAGCAAAGGCTGTACAACATAGAGATGGCGCTCAAAGAAGAAAAAACGAGATTCAGCGCCTTCCACACTGGGAAGCCCATACTGCCATGACAACACGCACCACCACAACGATCTGCTCATACAACTGCAGAACAATATACACCGGCCCAGACCTATGGAGGACAAGGACAGCCCATGGACATTGACACGGCATGAACCAAATGACTACTTGAATGCTGACACTGCAAGAAGATGGGACGACACCTCTCTCGAGACTGCAGAGGGGAATGCCCAGACTGTCACAATAAACATCCTGGTTGATACTGTCATCTTAAACCTCCACCCAAACGACCTTTCACCATGTGCACATTGGAAACCATCGACTTCATGGAGATTACGGACGAACAGAAGGAACAGCTAAAGAAGGCTGCGGGTTTTTAGATGGGAGCGAAGCAGACACGACTTCGTCATCCCTAGTTCAGGACTCTTATGCACATGTTTCTTGTCAGACATGCCCTGAGGCATTGTACAATAGGAATACATCTTTTTCACATGCAAAAGAGTCCAGCGTCAAAACGGAAAACAAATGGAAGACAACGATCGAAGAAGTCGAAGACGAAGAACCTAACCTTCCTTCTTCAGGTCACTTCCAGGAACAACCATCAGAACAGAAGAAGCCAAAGCCTTTCTCCTCCTTATGGGTTCTGTCACGACTACGGGACCTAGCCGTGGAAGCAGGGATAGGAACATTAAAGCAGTGGGTACATGATCAAAAACAACAAGAGGTAAACCAACACCTCGTTAAACAACTGCTAAATATTCCAACCCATGAAGCTCTAGACTGGCTAAAAGACCTCCATGAACCGAAACAATTCATCTTCAGAACCATGAAGACGGATTGGGAGCTGAATGTCCAAATAGAGCTCCAAGATCTGGAAAAAGGGACCAAATACCAGACACAAGCGCTTCTTGACAGTGGCTGCATGGGCAGTTGTATCAGTCAACAGTTTTCAAAAGAAAAAGGGTTGTCCCTGCACAAATGGGAACATCCAATTTCAGCATATAACACAGACGGCACGGAAAACAATAATGGAAAAATCACACACTATGCGGAAATGAAAATGATCATAGAAGGACACTCAGAAATCCGAAAGTTTGCAGTCACCAATCTGGGACGATCGGACATATTTCTAGGACATGAATGGTTGAGCTTCCACAACCCGGAAGTCGACTGGACTACTGGATCCTTACATTTCACCAGATGTCCCTCTGCATGCGGATACATGGAACCAGAACCAGAAGACGTTGAAGAGGGAGATAGGATTTGGATGAAATATCCAAAGCCGCCTTGCAACGTCCAAAGGAATAAAGCCTTCATATGAGCTCATCAGTCCATTGCCAACAGAGTTTGAGAAAAACAAAAAGACAGATCCGATCCCAGAACAGTACAAAGGGTTTGAAGAAGTCTTCAAAAAAACCAAATTCGACACCCTACCACCAAATCGACCCCGGGACCACACCATAGAACTAAAACCAGGATCAGAACCGACCGGATGCAAAGTATACCCTCTCAACCTAGATGAACAGAAAGAACTCAATGCCTTCCTCGAAGAACATTTACACACTGGGCGCATTCAACCCTCTAAATCTCCCATGGCCTCACCCTTCTTCTTTATTAAGAAAAAAGATGGAAGACTAAGGCCAGTACAGGATTATCAAAAACTCAATGACATGACCATCAAAAACCGATATCCTCTCCCCCTTATCCAGGAGCTGGTGAACAAACTGAAAGGCACCAAGTATTTCACAAAGCTTGATGTACAATGGGGGTACAACAATGTACAAATCAAAGAAGGAGATGAATGGAAAGCAGCGTTCCTCACGAACTGAGGACTATTCGAACCCCTAGTAATGTTCTTTGGACTCACTAATTCACCCACCACATTCCAAACGATGATGAATGAACTTTTACGAGACCTGATCAATACTGGAAAGGTTCTCGTCTACATCGACGACATACTCATCTTCACCAACAACCTAGACGAACACCGCAAACTGGTTCGTCAGGTCTTATCCATCCTCAGTGCCAACAAACTATATTTAAAACCAGAAAAATGCGAATTCGAAAAACAACAAATAGAATTTTTAGGATTAATAGTCTCTGAAGGCAAAGTTGAGATGGACCCAATTAAGGTCAATGGCATTCGAAAATGGCCAGTTCTTAACAACAAGAAGGAACTACAACAATTTCTAGGGTTCTGCAATTTCTACAGGAGATTTGTTAAAGACTACAGCAAAATCGCGAAGCCCATGACCCAACTAACTGGAAACAAGGCATGGAAATGGGAAGCAGAACAACAAAGGGCCTTTGACACTCTAAAAGAAACCATCACAACAGCCCCTTGCCTTTGTATACCAGAAGATGAAGGACAATTTAGAATAGAAGCAGATGCATCAGAAGGAGCAATCGGTGCAGTAATTTCACAGCAAATAGAAGGCAAATGGCACCCAGTTGCCTTCCATTCCAAGGCACTTTCACCCACAGAACAAAATTATGAGATCTATGACAAAGAGATGCTCGCAATCATGGAAGCCTTGGCAGAATGGAGACACTTGGTGCTAGGAGCCAGACAAACCTTCGAAATCTGGACAGATCACCAGAATCTACAATACTTCCGACAACCTCAGAAACTCAATCAACGACAAGCACACTGGGTCACAGAACTAGCGGACTACGACTACACATTACACCACAAACCGGGCAAACAAAACCAACAGGCAGACTTATTGTCCAGAAGGCCAGACCACAACATGGGACACAAAGACAATGAGAACGTCGTCATGTTAGCACCTATGACTTTCTGAGCGCTAGAAGCAGTCGTGATTCACGACCCACCAGAGTACCTACCAGAGCTAAAGGATCCATTATGAAAACTAGATCCTTCAGCCAAACAAGCTCTGGAAGGAAAAGACAAGAAATGGAAAGAATCAGATGGACTAATCTTTTATGACAATCAGATATATGTGCCAAAAAACCATAAACTATGCGAGCGGATCATCCGAGACCATCACGACAACCTGTTAGCTGGACATCCAGGGAGGTACAAAACCCAGGAACTCATTCAGCGAAACTATTGGTAGCCTCAGATGCAAAAGATGATTCGCTGATACGTTGATGGTTGTATCAAATGTCAGGAAGATAAAATTGACCGACAACCATTACATGCCCCTCTTAACCTGCATGATATACCTAAACAACCGTGGCGCAAAGTCACAGCAGACATGATCAGACCCCTCCCCAAGTCCAATGGCTTCAATGCAATTGAAGTATTCACCGACACCTACAGCCACTGCATACATGTTGAACCCACACACATGGAACTCAGCGCTGAAGGATTTGCAAATCTCGTACGAGATAGAGTAATCCGATATCGCAGTCTTCCAGAAATCTTAATATCAGATCGAGGACCCCAAACAGTGGCCAAAGCATGGGATCAAATATGTAAACAGCTTGGCATCAAATGGCATTTATCTACAGGTTACCACCCAGAAACGGATGGTCAAACAGAAAGGGCAAACCAAGAAGTAGAAGCATATCTTCGCCTATTTGTCAATTACCTACAAGACAACTGGAGCGAATGGTGTGCCATCATGGAATTCAGTTACAACAATCGAGTTCATTCCATGACGAAACAATCGCCCTTCTTCGTCGACCATGGTTATCACCCTTACACCGGCACAGAATTACAGAGAGACCAAGTACCTTCAGCCACAGAATGGGTCAAACGACTTTCTAACGCGAGACAAGAAGCGGAAGCGGCTTTGGCCCTAGCAAAGGCTGCGATGAAACAACAGTTTGACAAACACCACTCCGAATCTCGAGAATACCAACCTGGAGACCTAGTATGGCTAGAAGGGACGAATATCAAAACCCAATGACCTGCCAAGAAATTAGATCATTTACGATACGGACCCTTCGTAATCACAGAAAAGGTGGGACAAGCGGCATACTGGCTCAGACTACCACAGAACCCCACCTGGCGATGAAAACATGATGTATTCAATGAGAAATTACTTAAACCCTTCACTAAACCCTCCTTCAACATTCAACCTAACGAACCACCACCACCACCAGACTTGATCAAAGGAGAAGAAGAGTTTGAAGTCGAATCTATCGTCGATAGTCACAAAAAGGGTCGATATATTGAATATCTGGTCAAATGGAAGGGTTTTTCCGATGCAGAAAACTCCTGGGAACCTCGTGGAAATGTCCGACACGCCGAAGAAGAAGTGGACAACTTTCACAAAAAACATCCCCACAAGCCAAAACCCACATCTTCAAATTGAGGAATCATCATCACCTCTAACCAAACTATCCTCGATTCCTTCAAACCTATGTTCCAATTCATGACACCATCATGGGGACCATGATCTTAAAGGGGGGGTAATGTTACAAATTCCTTGAATCATGTGCCTTATTCCACGTGTCTTATCAGAACCCTGTTTCATTTCACATTCATATCACGCTATCTTTCATTTCCCTTATCCACTATCTTTTAAATTAACTTCTGATAGCTTATCGCAGAACATGCGGCACAGATAGCTTATCTTTTTCCCTTGTTATCTTCTTGCTCCACCTACGCTTACTTGTCGACCAGATAGCTATTTAGTATTTAAGCCCTTAGCTATTCGCTGTATTCTTTAGTTTTGGTATTATAAGTTTCACCGAGTCTTTGAGTGGCCTGATAAGCTCTCATTTTGCTCATCACCTTACAATCTGCCGCTTGCTGTTCGGAAGGTGTTGGAGTGAGCTTTGACATGTTCAGAGGTTCCCCTTCATCTTGGTCGAACGTGTTTTCTGAACCTGGTTGCATGTACGTGAAGCCCCTCGGTGCTCTCGACCCGCCTGGGGAGACTTGTGTGTAGTGCACTTTCTGTGCTTGTTTTTGTGGGGGTTTCACCTGACTTCTCGTTATTCTCTTTGCTGGTCGTGAAACTGTTTCGTTGTCACTGGGTGGACTTGAGTTCACACCCCCATCGTTTCATTTGGCTGTCGTCATATTCTGTATGATTCTGACTAGTTGTCTTGGTCTGAATTTGTAATTATCAGTGATTATTACTCTAGGAGATGAGAGACGAAAAGATTGTATCATAAAGAGTGTAGTGATGTGAGACAACTTCATTGATGGTGAGGGTACGCACCAGCAGTGACAGGGTCACCTGATTGGCCTGTCACTACCCAAGGATAACAAGTTTTCCTTGGGTAGAGATAAATTTCAGCTATCTCTTTACAGGATTATTGGCTTGTAATTTTACAACAAGCTGTTGGATTAATCCCAAATCCTATTATGTTATCAGCATATACTCCGTGAATGTCCCAGTCTACTCTTGTTCCAAAGGAATAGCTCTTTCCTTCAAAAACTAGCATACAATCTCACCTCCTAGGATATTTTATACAAGATGTGTACTTTTTTCCATTTAAAAGCTCCCAATTGATTATGAAACTTGTCTGCAGACCAACAAGTGGTCATTTAACACATATCCTGTAGTACAATATTGGGGGGAAAAAGAAAGACATCAGTTTCTGGTAAAATGTCCCATTTTTATTGCATCTGCTATAGAATACCTGGAACAGTTCAGGAAGCTTTGCTATCACATTTAGAAGGTATAATAGTCTAATTGCCCCATTTTGGATAATGCAAAACAATGCAGTCCTCCAAAAATTACACCCAGAAAATACAGCTCTCATACTTTGGCCTCAATAACATCAGGACCAGGGCCAATCAATTCAAATGAAATTATACTATAGATTATTCCCTCCAACTTTGCAGCTTATCCTCAAATGATATCTTGCTGTAAGGTAAGAATAAGGAATGAAGTCTTAGATGTAGATAAGGTTAAGTAAAGGACAAGCGGTGGAACATGTGACTTACATCAATTTTGATATATGTCTCGCCACCAGCTTGTCTGCTTGCATCAACATAACAACGCTCTAATCTCACAATAACTTAGTGCTTCGAAGCACATCCCCATATCTACTAGCTTGAATCAGAATTTTTCATGTCAAATTTTACACGCTCGAGCCACCAATTCTGCTACTAGTGTTGAATTATGACAGGACCCATTGCCACACCTCCAATTGGTAATGCAGGCACTCCGTTGCCCATGCCAGACACGTTCGCATTCAATGCATGGATGCAGCTTCCTAAAGCCGGTTCACCCAATAGAATCTCATTGCACATTCGCAATCGAGAAAATTGTCTAATTGAAAAACATAATGAGGAGAGCAGGTTCCATACAGTGAAGTGTAGGGAGGACCAGGCTAACTATCCAGATGTTGGCCCTCCAATGCGAGGCTTTTACAATTACCTAAAGCACGAGTGGATGGCGATGGCACGGAGTGATGAGTTGTTCAAGCAAGTCAGGCCAGTTCCTGTTTTCATACAGGTTGGGCTTGATAAATTCAAAGAAGAAGACAAGCTCCGGGGAGTCACAGGCTCATTGGTGATGAAGAACCCCATATCACGCACAGCCGGGCAGCGAGCGGAGGTTGCAGTCCCTCCTGTCATTTGCCACACAATGGCATGCGGCATTAATATCCCACTCCATTTCTTCCTTGACGTGAATCTGGAGAAGGCAAACTTCCAGATTGCTGATCTCCACACCAACATGATCGCCCCCCAGCCTTCTCTGGACAATCCTTCACCCTACAAGCTTCTTGTCTTCAACATGCCAAAAATGGTTAGCATGTGGGGTAGTGATTCCACATCTTCCGTGTTCACGCCATTGTGATGGCAGCAGGCATCATTGAATTTCCTTCGAACCCTCCAAATCATGTCGGAATCAGTCGCTAGAAACTCAACTAAGCCAATGTTCACAGGTGAATACCAAAAGCACCACATGTTTATCATCAATATCCCAGATCTCGAAGATGTCTTCTCTGACATCTATCACTTCGAATTGGAGGCACGGCAGGAGTTGCTAAGTGGCACTAGGTTCAATGCAGAGCACTATGCTCGTCGAATTGACAGTATTCTTGACGCAAAAAGAGCAGCCACATCACAGCTCTTCACTACAGGCAATAAGCGCCAGCTATCTGCAAATCTTGATTCACGAGTGCCCAAATTTTGACAAAACCTCAATTCAGGCAGGACCCCATCAGGGAATGTGACTAATCCTTCCAATAACCTGTCTGCTCCCACATGCCTTTGTTGCACTGGTCCCCACAAACTAGTTGATCACCCTCCTTCCATCACCACATTCCAGGACAGACGAGCACTTTTTTGCTCATTCTGTGATGGAAATCTCACTGTCAGCAAGAGCGGAAAGACAGTCTGTATCACGTTCAACTTGCACTAGGGCTGCTCAGCAGAACGTCATAACCCCGAATGCATTCACATCTGCTCTTTATGCAGGGGTAATCACGGTGCCCTCTCCAGGCACCCAGAATGTGTGAGATTCTCGGAAGGGAGGCCTCGTCCCTAACCAATCCATCACAAAGGAATCCCTTGACTCGGCATATCCCAATGCTCTGAAAGCGAGTCAGACATCATCATTCTTGACACCTCACACACCTATTCAATACACTTGCATACAATCCATCATCGTCTTCCCCTCCTTAACTCCACTCCTTCTGAAAACGAGATCTTCGAACACGTTGTACAGCCTTATGACGTCAACGCTTTCGACTTCTATCTCAAAAAACATAATCTTTTAGAGCAATACCCTCTTCTATGTCACAATTTATGCCACAGGTTCCCAGTCAGTAATATGCCTTGCCTAGAGAGGACGGTTATCATTCCCAATCACCCTTCAGTAAAAGACAACCTCGATGTTGTATATGAATATCTCAACACTGAAGTTGCCGCTCAATGTATGTCAGGTCCTTTTTCTCGCGAGGATACCGAATGCATATTACGAGGCCCTTTCTATGCCTCCCCACTTATTGTTGCTGTTCAAGACCAGGGACCCACTCTACCCCCCAAACAGTGGGTTTGTCGGAATCTCTCTAAAGGTGATCGCACATCTGGCATGCCTTCTGTGAACAGTTTTATCAATAAGGAAGATTTTCCAACTTGATTTGATATGGCATTCCGGGTAGCAGATGCAGTGAGTTATCTACTCTATTACACTTCAATACAATCTATTTTCTTGGCTTAATGCATATTATCAGTTCAATGTCCAAAATTTATGTCATCGGTTATGTCCGTGATTTATGTCATCTATCTTCGGTCCGATCATGCCATCGGTTTCATGTCCCAAGTCTCATGCCATGTGGTCTAATATCTGTTCAATCTCCCTTATATGACTGGTATAATATCCTTCACCATCATATCTTCCCATCCCCAACTGCTATGCTCTCATATCAATTTATTATTTCACTTCAATACTTTTGATTCAATTCTATGCATGCACAACGATCAACCTTTTAACATGAGATTACAGGTTGCACGTGCTCCTCCTGGTACAATAGCTTGTGCTTTTGACATACAAGCATTTCATTGTACATGTCCTGTTTTACCAGACCACAAGCCTTGGCTAGTGGTCTGCATAGATGACAGATGCTGGATCGATCACGATAATCCTTTTGGAATGTGGTCGGCAAGCAGCAACTCCGGTCAATCTGGTAATGCCATAGTCGATATATGGAATGCTGAAGACACCAACGCCACTTTCAAATATGAAGACAATATGTCCCAATTTCAATTCCCATCAGCATACGGCCCTTTCATTGATGGTCTGTACCACTATTGTCATGATTGTGATTCCTCTATGGCGCTTATTGCACCTCTCAACATACCATGGCATCCCACAAAAATGGGTGATTGTTTTGTCCCAGTATTCATCTTTATAGGATTCTTATGGGACCTGATTCAGAAGCAAGTCTCTCTACCATTACACAAGCAACTCAAATTCCTCTGTCGCGTTGCCACATTCCTATCAAAAGCCAACTCCCACACTCGAGTATCTCTTCTTGAAGTCCAACAGATTCACGGATCACTAGTTCATATCTGTTTTGTCTATCTTGATGGAAGCTCTTGTTTACCTGCGATCTCAAATTTCATGTCATCTTTCAAAGCAAACGAATTTGCTAGATGATTCATACCCAACTCCCTCATTTCATCACTGAATTGGTGGTTACTGGTATACTCGACTCAGTGATCCTCTGGCCTGTCGTCAACTACACCCTTTAGATGAGCTTTGTGATTTAGGTATCTTTGTTGATGCATCTACAAGCTGGGGTATTGGTATCATCATTCAAGACAGATGGTATGCTTTTCGACTTGTAGAGGGTTGGAAAATACCAGGATGTGACATCTGTTGGCTAGAAGCAATCACTCTCGAGCTCCTGGTCTACTTCCTAGTCCAACTTCAATTTGACGATACCCATTTACTGACATTTTCGGATGATGACAGTGCCATTGGGGCCCACTCAAAAGGTCGAAATCGCAACTCAGAAATCAACTTATGCATCTGTCGAACATATGCTGCCTCAGCAGCTCATCTCATATCACTATCTTTCAAATACATCAAGTCTTCAACTAACCCTGCAGATCCGATCTCACGCAGGATCACATCTCTGCCTCAACACAAGCGCCTCTCTCATGCATTTGACCTTCCAAACGATCTTTGAGGTCTACTCTTGGACCATCATGGATAATACACCATGTTACTCAGCAGACTCAAGTGAGCCTGCGGATCTTCCATGGGAAGCATATTTTGATGCTATCCTTCTGCACGATGGAAGCCCTGAAACGATACCATCCTTTTCACCTTCTTCCGATTACGACTTCAAGTCTGACAACAATATTTCTAACTCGTATATCACTTCCGATAACTCGAACATCGATACCATCGATTCATCCACTGTGTTTGATCTTTTAACTTCATTCAATGAGTCTATATCTAATATTTCTTCTGTACCACCTGTTGATCATGTCTCGTTAAATCTTCTCAATGATTCAACTATTTCCAACACTAACATGATAGCTTCCACATCAGTTCAGCAATCCATTGTGGCATCAATGTCACCCAAAAAAGTCCACAGGCCCAGACCGGAGAATGAATACACCTCCAGTCCTTTTCATCCATCTGTACCAGCAGATCGTTGCATTCTGATGTGGACAACTCCCCACTCAAAAATAGCTCAGGCTGAGCTCAATGCTGATCTACCAATCACGCAGCAGAAGGTCCTTTTATCTAAACTCTTAAATGCAGTAACCGATGACACTCGTACCCAATATGGTGCGGGTCTGCTCCAATTTACCCAATATTGTGATCGACATGCTATTCCTGAAGGCCGTCGCATGCCAGCATCTTACATTCTTCTTGCTGGTTTTATTGCCGACACCTCAGGCTCTGCTTCAGGAAAAGCAATCAGAAACTGGCTGAATGGAATTTGTTTATGGCACGTATTCAATAACACAGAGTGGAATGGAAAGCACTCCTGGATCACATCCATCAAACGCACTGCAGACAAAGAAGGCATCATTTTCAAGTGTCCTTTACACAATGCCATAACGCTAGATCACCTATGTGCTTTGCAGCAAAACTTAGATCTCAATGATCCACTGCATGCTGCAATCTGGGCCATTGCAGTCGTCAGCTTCTGGGCTTGCAGGCGACTTGGCGAAATCATCCTGAAGTACACCAATTCATTTGATCCTACTTTCAATGTATCCAGAGCAACTCGAATATCTTTCTACACAGTTAACAATCACCATGTCATGTCTTTCCATCTACCATGGACAAAGACAACAGGTACTCAAGGTTTCTGACTGCGATGGGGGACGAATTCTGCCCAGTCAACGCATTCTCAAATCACCTCTCTATCAACAAACTTGGTGCATCTGACGACGCATCCTCTACACCCCTATTAGCCTATTGAAAGGAGGGTTTATTTGAAACAATGGATAAAAATTTTTTTCTATCATTTACAAAATCCATATTCGAGTCTGCTGGTCTCAAACTCACTCACGGCCATAGCTATCGCATCGGGGGTACACTCAAATTACTCCTGGATGGTGTTCCACCCAAAACTATTATGAAGATTGGGGGTTGGTCATCTCTATGTTTCTTGATTTACTGGCGTCGATTAGAACAGATCATTCCGCTGGCAGTTACTCGAAGTTGGGATTCCAACATCAGCAACTTTGCCAGGGCACATGCACTGAACGAAGACGTAGACAATAATGTATTTGCTGATTGAACTTGACTCATAATTAATTTCGATTTTCAAACTTTGAAGGAGCATCACTTTAGTGGTTTGTCTGGTTACTTTGCTGCTCTACGTTGCCTGACAGCGAGCTCTGCTCCAGGTGGGGTTTCAGTCACTACGAGCCTCATAAGCTTCCCAGTGTCTGAACTCAGTTGAAGGTGAACAACTCACCTTAAAGTCGAGTTCATTGACAAACTTTTCTATCAATCCGAGATTACAAACAGATACCTTATTGTAAGGTAAGAATAAGGAACAAAGTCTTAGATGTAGATAAGGTTAAGTAAAGGACGAGCAGTGGAACATGTGACTTACATCAATTTTGATATATGTCTCACCACCAGCTTGTCCACTTGCATTGACATAACGACGCTCTAATCTCACAATAACCCACCCACCTCTCCCTCTTATCACACTGGGGTTTCAGTCACTATGAGCCTCATAAGCTTCCCGGCGTCTGAACTCGGTTGAAGGTGAACGACTCACCTTAAAGTTGAGTTCATTGACAAACTTTTCTATCAATCCGAGATTACAAACGGATACCTTATCTTGTTGTGAAGTTATGGCCTTCATAAAATCCAAAATCATGTGTTGTGTTAATTTTGAGCACCACTGTAGTGACTACATCTGAGTACTTTCTGTAGCAATCCCAGTATTCTAATCAAGCAGACAGTTTGCTGAGAATATCAGCTTACCATCTACTGCCTGGAAGGAGACGGTTGTCAAATTTGTGTAAAATTAAACTCTACTAACCTCAAATTCCTTACAAGCATCTCTAATTTGGGCTGTTCCCTACATCAGAAATGCATAAAATTGAAATGAAGAAGTCATGACATGGCCCTATTAAACATCAATTTACCTTAAAATATGTATGGTCTTGTAGTGTAGCTGGTAAGTGGGCTGACTTTGGATTACATCAGCATGGGTTCAATCCTCCTTGCTGCCCTTTTTAATTTGGGAAATCTAAAAGTATTGTGCTCACTGTTTGTCTCCTCAGGAAACAAACAGTGATGAGGCCCTTTGCAACAGTGCCAAGGCTGTTTACAACAGTGACAAGGCTGTTTACTATTGTTTACAGATAGTGCAAAGGCTGTTAATTCTCTACTAAATTGAGTAGCCTGAACACTTGATACAGTAATTGGCAACCCCACTGTGGTAGATTTTTGATACACTTTCTACCAGCTCATCTGATACCATTGATACAATTAAGTATCAATGCCTGTGGAATAGTGCCTGCAGTGGGTACATCAATACCATCATTACATACCATGCAGCCAGGCCATCACACATACAGGCCAGATTCCCATGGCACTGGGTCTGTAGTGACATAAGCAGGATGTGGACAATAATCAGTGGAACCATCAATTTTGATTCAGCACTTAATGGGTGCTTAACACTCAAGTTGCTTTGGTAAAACAATGAGCCTATAAATAGGACTCGTAATTACTCAATATGATTATCATAAACTTGGAACCCAGAAACAGATATGAGAAACAAAGACAGGACTAGCAGGTGGTATACAGGCACTTAACCATAGCACATGTGTCTGGGGTCCCATCAGCCTGATGGACTCGGTTGATAGTCAGTGAAACCCTACATTTTGATTGGGCGCTTAATGGGCGCTTATCAGCCAAGCTGCCTTGATGAAAAACAACGATCCTATAAATAGGACTCATAATTCATTCAGAAGGTTCAATGTTGATACATCAATGGTATGAACCATGATGTCCCCCCCTCATTCTAGTGATGAACTCGGAGATAACTGGGACACATTATATAATCAACTACATAATCAACTTGTGGTCAGAAAACTACAGTACATCATGCACATACTCAGTCATTTAATCAACAGACTCCAACTGCATCACATGTCACATTGTCATGATTGTGGTTAGTATGTCTACAAAAGACTAAGTTTTGAGACACAGTGGCTGAGAGATTGAACATCATTCCCTCTCTGCTCTCTAATTCTGCAGAACTGGCATGTTTGGGATGCCATTTGTGTGTTTGCTTGGATTCTTACAGCAAGGGTGTATATGACCAGAGAACAGGGGATAAGGAGTGGATCAATAAGGAGGATGTGGATCAATGAGGGTGAGGGTGTTACATTAGTTTTTGTAGGCAAAGTGAGCACTTACTGGGGATTTGATTTTCTGCCTCAAGTTGTGTGCTCAACTCACTAAGGTTCATTGCCTCTATAGGTACTTATGTCCATATTGAGTCTGCACTGCTCAGAATAACTTTTTAAACCAAGCAGGGATTTAAGACAAATCAGAACAGTGAGTACTAAAAAGTTCAAGTTTATAGATCTGAGTACAAGCTAATGGATTTTGAGTCAAATGTCTTTCGTTCAATTCTAGGTCTGGTTCACAACATGTACCACACAAACCTTGAGTCTCAACCTTGAGTCTTGAGATTGTGTGTTCATTTGTAACTAATCAAAATTCTAGGTGCTAAACACTTTGAAGCTTTCAAGTTGTAGAGTAAATCACTCAATCATTGCTGATGCATAATGTATTATATGTTACAAATCAAGACTTAATAATCAAGAAGCTTGAAATTGGCTGTTAACACTACCAAGTTCACAGGGGAAATACATGCAGCTAGTGTACAGAAATGGTTTCTTTTCCACCAGAAGATGCCCCAATTTCTTCATTCTGTACCATAGATCCAGGCTCACTTGTATGCAACTGAGATTCTTCATTGTTACCAGGTTGTAGAATTTGAGTCCGAATGGTTTCAATGATTGAGACTCCATAGGTCGAATGCTGATTTTGAGCATTGGGCTGGACTGATCCAAAATGGATTGAATGGGATATGACATCTTGCATTGAATGTGCAGAGGCTGATTTCTGATTTTCCACAATAAGAATCACTATGAGAGGGTAGATAGCCTCAAGTGATGTCAGTGTTTGCTTTTTAGTAGCTGAAAGGAGGTGGACTCACAGAGATTTGGGGGACAATGGCATTTACAACTACCTGAAGCATGATTGGGGATGATTTCACAACCACAGTGCATAAGTACAGAATCTATGATCCAGAAGGTTCAGCTTATTGAGCACTATACAAGTTATCATACCCATATTGAAATGTAGAGGCACCCAGATTCTACAAGCAGATACAAGACTTGTTCAACCTGTGTAGACTTGTTTTGATTCCCAAGATGAGCTTTGATTTGGGTGTGATATACCCTGACTGAAATCAGCTTTTACATGCAGCAGATGAGCATATACAATACCATGTCTTGTAAAGGATCATGAGTGTGGCCAATGCATTTGTTATCAATAAGGCAGCGGGAAGAATGATCCCAAAAATCAGCTGTGGTGCTGTATCAGTCGGAGTGGTTCCAGCAAATGGGCCAGCTTGGATAACCAAGGCCCCTTCTGCAAAGGCGCATGCTTTGTGACAGTGAACACAAAATGACAGATGGTGAATAGATTTACTTACCAGTAGTTCCCAACATACACACTGTAAGGATCATATAGGAGAGTGGATGTTGAGATATAACCCAAGCTCGCCATACTACAATAGCATCAATGCAAATGTACTGGGGAAGATAAGAATGTTTAACATTAAGGAGAGTTTTGACTGACATTAATCCGTGCAAAGATTGCCCGAGGTGCCCAAATATGTGTAACAAGAGATACAGTAGCAGGATCTGCATTGAAAGGGCCTAATTTGATGTTTGCAACTTGATTATCAAAATCCAGGGCATAGACAATGGCAGATGAGGCAAAAAGCAGTAACGCTGAAGCCAGAAGGCATCTTCGAGAGAGAGTTGATGGGAAGCCTTGGCGTCTAAACTCTGCTGTGAGCCAGTGAATTCTTCTTAGTCTGAATCACGTACAAAAGTTGATACATGACCTGAATAGCAATGACGACAAAACAGCCTGTGCACTGTCTGAGTATGTGTATACTTTGAGCAACCACAATACCATATGCAATTGACTCTGTCGCCAGTGCTACGAGGATTTGGTCTGTTGGAGATATGATGATCGGGTAAGGAATACAAAAGGGATCTGAACAGGACTCAGACATTGTGAATGTAGCCACTCGACGCGACGATGAAATGCAGATCCGATATCATCCTTATAAGCATCTAGTCCATAATTATCAAGGGAATCGAAGCTACAAAAATAAGGACTCCAAGCTCTGACATGCAGAATGTCAACGGTGACAGTCAAATCTGACTGTTCCCTAGTATCGATATCAGTTCTGGTGGCCGATTCTGCGGTAGACGTTCAACGGCGACTAAGATTTATGTTCCGGAATCATCAGTGATCATCTGGTTCTGAAGCGCTCACTCACAACCGGTGTAGAACCAGAAGCCAAGTGGATTTACGGTGAACTGTCAATAAGTGTCTATTCTTACTGAAGATGATATCGGTTCCTTATCCTAGGATTCCCGGCGACAGGTCATGGGCTCTTTCTCGCGCTTCGGTGACAATGGTGGGCGTGTTACGAGCGACTTTGATCAACAAGGGTGCGAGTCACAGCGAGTGGACGTATTATGAACGTGTGATCGTGATGAAATATGCACGATAGATGCAAGTTAGAATAGATGGCGAGAGTGCACGACTGATTGGAGGTGTTTCGGAAGGGATAATGGAACAGCGGAGAAAAGGTGACATGGCAGATATCTGCCAACAAGAGCTCATCGAGAGATAAGTGAGGCTTTGTGATACGAAGCTGCCGGGTATGATGTTTCAAGGCTATTGACTCCGAACCTGTAGATGATATCCGAATAGAACATCTGTCAGACTGATGCACAGCACATTCAACGCACCTGCAGAGAGTTCGGATACTTACTTAGTCGCTGGGGAGACTCACTGGCAGAGGTGGAAGCTACGTATTGCAGCAATAGCACATACAGAGATTCGTACTTTGAAGGCCAAACAATCCACAGGTTCGGTAGCAATACCTAGATGATCACAGGTACATGAACCCACGGTGGCGCCTTGGTGGCGCCGCCTGCCAACTGTTCCAGCAATCATCGAAAAGCAGGCTCATACAGGGGGGAATGATCCGGAAATAGCAGAAATACCGGCACAGTAAAGATTTGTATAGTCGATCCTATACGACTATCCAAATCATTTATTGTGCCTCAAGAACAAGACAAGTATGAGAAATGGCTTCCACAGAGTGCAAAATCAGGTCCAGGGCCATCCGATTCGTTGCTGCAAACAAAGATTGGTAGGTTTTGGCCTTCCGACAGACGCGTCGGGGCAAAGTTAAGGTGAGGTCACATGCTCATCAACCAGTCTTCGCTCTGCCGACGCTTGTCTTAGAATTTTCCGCTTAGTTGCGTTGCCTCCGTTCTTGAACTTGGTCAGTTCCCGCCTGTCATATACTTCATGAAATCTCAGCTTTGTTTAGTCCCGTCGGTAAGAGATGAAACTTCTCACATCCGACTTTTTCTGCATTGCATCTGGTCCTTTGCCTGATCTTATACCTGGCCAACCCGTTCAGACTGATGGTGTATCTCTCTTGGGTCTTATCATGATCCCAACTTATCACCCCTTCCCCGAATCCTACATCGAATTGCATTTCCCGCCCCCGACCCAGCTGCTGTCCGAACTATCTCAAACATCCCAAGTGCAAAGCAACAGCTGCCGCCGACTTCAACCTCACATCCTCTGCTTGGTGATGGCAAACACGGTCGCGTGTGGCGCAGTTTCAACCTCTGGAATGGTGATTGCTTTCAAGACCTTGGAAAACAAAGAAATAGTCCTATGCGAAGCAAAATTCCACGAACATGCCCCTGAAGCGATATCACACCTCATTTCTTGAACGTACACGCGTCTGGATGAATCGTGGTTTGCTATTGCTCGAGGCAATGTGGTGGAGACGGTGTTCTGGCAATAGTAGTGGCAGAGTCGACGTAAGACCGTAAGCTCGATGCGATGATAGTCATGCGCATCTACGACCTGTCCTCAGCTCCCTCACTGTCCCGTCCCCGCAGATTGTTACGAGCCTTGGTCATCCTCGCCACCTGTCAATGATCCGTTCCTCAGCGGGTTGCTCGTGTTCATCCCCGGTCAACCGATGTTGTACAAAGAACACGAACCTTCCATTGTGATTGGTCGCAACAACTGTGAGATCGCCGAGGATCGTTACATCCTTTACCCAGCATCTGGTCTTTGCTACCTTGTCGAGGACTGGGGCTATCCTCGTCTGGTTGGAGAGTTGGATATTGGATATGTGGGAAATGGCGGAGCAGATCTCAAGGAGCCGGATGCATGCATTTTGGAGTCGCATATAACGCTAGATGAGACGCGAGGCTTGCGGTAGCCCCTGAGCAAGCCATCACGAGTGTGCATGGCAGATATCGATAGTTAGACCAGCTAGAATCAGACGAATATCGTCTACAGTACCAGCCATGTATCTCAGAAAAGAGATCCTGCATTCAACCCAGCTAGTCTCTTCAACACGATGGTTTTGTTATGACAAATCGGTATGGAACCTCGACAGTCTCCTTCCAATGAGCAACTTGACGACGCGCATGAAGTAGCCAGCTTGGTTATTGTCTTGCAGTCTACAAGAGGATGAGTACTCGCCTTTTCCCTGTCCTGATGAAGTTGCATCGGGCAGCCATATCCTCACAGGGATTGTGGCAAAAGTGACGCGTATTTGTTTCTCTATCATACTACGCACACCTGAACTTCTGGTCAGGATCTTACAGGTTGTAATACTGCAGTTGAAGCCAGCCCCAGAACCAAGACAAAGCCCACTTTGTGAAAGTAAGTAAATCTCTAATAGCATGGATGCGACCTTTACGCATTTCGTGATTCTTGATGCCCGAAAACGGTTCGCCAGCTGCACATGGATGAATGCCATAAAGTCGCGTTGATCACGTGCCTTTCACAACGGTTGATCATGACCAAATTCGTTCGTGTCCCATCCCCTTACTATTTCTATGTGAATCGTCTCTTGCCCTACGCAGACCAACTGGAATTGGATGGGATCCGTCTACAGTACCAGCCACGTATCTTGGAGGAGTTGTACAACCCATGTAACTCCACAGCGGACGATGCGCGCCTTTGGGCTGTTCTGGTTCAGCTATTCAATTTGCCAGACGAATTTTCATCCTTTCAAGTCAGTTTGCAAGATAAGGATATGCCCATGCTACAGCGTATACCGTCCACCGAGCATTTCACTCTAATTACAACATTAGAACTGCCTCGGTGTTACCAAGTACAAGACGAATGGATGAAGAAACTTGACCTTCCAACCCTCTGTGCACTAGATCTGTCGGATACTGAAATCACTCATTATGGGATTCAGTTTCTCGCCATGTACAATCGTGCACCCCAACTACGCATTCTCAATTTGCGTGGTTGCGAGGCAGTGTCCTCACAGATATACAGCTGTCTCGAGACGTTCAAATTACTCTCAGTCGTCGACTTACGATGGACCGGATGCTTAGTTTCCAAATGCCCACCTAGCTTCACGTCTACGCAGCCGAATCCACTCTTTTATCACCCCACATCGTTATGTGACAGTGTGCGACATCTCCAGAATGCATATCCTGATGCTTTTTCATCGCAGAACGTATTTTTTTTGAGAGTTACAAGGATACAGGTTAATACATATTTGCTTCTTCCATGGCTCTACTCTAGCTGAATCGATTCTACCTAGGATCACCCGTCTCTCTCGGGGTTTGCAGAGAATCCCGCGTCTTGTTCCTCGTCCTCTGACGAAGAGAATATCGAGTCTCGCTTCGCATCTCTTGAACGGGAAGTGCCTCATCAGCGGCAACATTCTCAGCGAGGACTTCCTCGACACAGACGTCGTCGAAAACTCGGACCAGCAGAAGTGAACGAGATGAGCCAGATAGCAGCCTCTGAGCTCAAAATCGAGGAAAGCTCAAGACACGCCAAGACTTTCTACTCGAATCGCCTCGGCACTCACCAGTCAAAGGGTTTACCATCTCTCTCCCCTCCGCGGCGGATGATAGCATACGGACTCGATACCCATAAGCTCCAATCCAAACTCATGCTTTTTCGCGAGCCCATCCCATGGGGTTCTGCTCAAGCTCCCAAGAAACAACGGGAGAAACCAAACGAGAGTACAAGAGCCGAGATTAGCTTGAACAACCCCAAAGCCACCGCGTTTCGACAATTCGTCCAGAAACAGAGCAAGCGTAGATTCGAAGCATCTTCAAGCGGTTTCGCTTCCTGCATCGACACCGACTTGCTCCCGTCACGAAATCCCCCTTCAGCACAGTTGTCTCGGAGACTGTCTTTCCCGACCTCTGTCTTTGCACAGCACGAAGAAGGCAAGCGAAAACGGAAGCGATTCTCAATGCCGTCGAGCTCAATCCTCCGCCCGCCCGACGGATTCGCGAAACCTCAGAAACCGATCAAAGCAGCAGGTACCCACCTTGATGAAGGAGTTGGCCGACATCAGATAGCTCTCCCAAGAAGGTCCATCCTTTCATCATCATTTGCTAAACCCGAATCAAAACAAAAGCGTCCTGCAACCTCATCACGAATCATCTCTGTCCCCCGTGATTTCGACTCAGCAGAAGGGTCGAATTCAGCTTCCTCACGAGCTTCGGCAGCACCTCCTGCGAAGAAGCTTAAACCAATTTCGTCGCTTCCCATTCCTATTCTTCCCCCGGAGCTCCTACCGAAACCCCAACGAACAATGGGCGCTCTGTCTCGGCCTCGCTTGATCAAAGACCAGGGAAGTCAACAGACGGAGAAGAGGTCTGGTTCGGGAAAGATGATACAGATGGACATCAGACGGTGTTTAGTTTCAGGGAAATGAGATTTGGATATTTTACTCTTGCTGTATTTATGCGATGGGGCTGAGTAGTGTTATCAGTATTGTTATTAGTACTGTATGCCTGTCGATCAAGGCAGATTGAAAGTAATGACAGACTTGATTGGTTCTTTTGCAGGAAGATTATGGTCCTAAGCTTATGCTGCCTGGCGTGATGGCCCGGGCGTGACTTGTCATTTCCGTAACGATGACCTCCATGTCTCAGCTATCCTGGGCAACACTTCCCACCTTCGTACTTCCGGAACCTCCCCGTATTGCATCTAATCCATCCACTTCAACACACACAACTCCATGGTCCGCCGGTGAACTCCCACCATCGATTCACGCCCCTCGACGAAAGTATACGGATCCCGAGCTAATTCCCAGGTTGCTGAAAGGCCTTGAAACCGGGCTTCAACGGATGAGGGACAATGGGACCCTTCCAGATGAAAGCGTATTTTCCAGAGTGGAAGTGCTACTTGAGAGTGCGTTCCTATCGGCGCTGCGCAATGAAGATCAAGTCGGGAGCTTCACCCATCTCTTGCTTCATACGGCAAACGAAATTGCGTCACGAATTTTCCAAGTGTACGACGAACCACCGACCATGTGGGAACTCACTACGCCTACTCTACGCTGGAGCCAAAAGGGTGACATTCAGTTTTTTAAAGAACGTTTAGCCAACATTGCTGTGGAGTGCAAGTCGTACTCTGTTGCGTTGTCCAAAGCAAAGTCCTGGACAGAAAACTGGGTACTAGATCCCGAGAAGCAGGCGGTGAATGGGCCGGCTATAGCAATCAAAGTACGACCCCCGATTGTTTTTTCTTGATCCCTACTCATTCTTTTGCAGGTGGCGCTGCAAATGGCCAGTTCTGTTATTGAGACAGAGATTGAGGCGGAAACTCGGTTTGGTCTGGTGATGGGTGGCTGCGTTGCCTCCGTTCTTGAACTTGGTCAGTTCCCGCCTGTCATATACTTCATGAAATTTCAGCTTTGTTTAGTTCCGTCGGTAAAAGATGAGCACGGGAACGATGAGGGAACGAAACTTCTCACATCCGACTTTTTCTGCATTGCATCTGGTCCTTTGCCTGATCTTATACCTGGCCAACCCGTTCAAGCTGATAGTGTATCTGAAGCTCAACCACTCTTGGGTCTGCTTGTTGCGATGATGTGCTCACACTTGAAGGATTTTGAAGTTGCGCTCCCATCTCCAGAAACATTCCTCCAGGAAACACAAGTATTCAATCCTCCTGAGAATCCTAAAGGAGAGCAAGAAGATCCAGAGGGCGACGATAAAGAGGATAAGAATGATAAGAACTGTAAGCCTCCGAATCAACATAACAAGGAGGGTGGTCAAGGGACTCCAGCCATCCGGATGTCTACCCATAATCATGCTCAGATGACTATTTCTCATGATGATCCCAACTTATCACCCCTTCCTCGAATCCTACATCGAATTGCATTTCCCGCCCCTGACCCAGCTGCTCTCCGAAACATCCCAAATGATGCTTCCTCAAAGCAACAGCCGCCGACTTCAACCTCACATCTTGTCACCCGTCTGCACACTCTTCTCGGTGATGGTAAACACGGCCGTGTGTGGCAGGGCACAGTTTCAGCCTCTAGAAAGGTGATTGCTGTCAAGACCTTGGAAAACAAAGAAATAGCCTTATGCGAAGCAAAGTTCTACGAACATGCCCCTGACGCGATATCACACCTCATTCCCAAGTATTTTGGAACGTACGCACGTCCGGATGAATCGTGGTTTGCTATTGTTATGGAGGACGTTGGGGTTTGTTTGGAAAAAGAGCTAGGTATTGATTGGTATGAGGTAAGAAGAAAGCTGGGATTTGAGGCTTGGTAGGTTATCGTTACTCTGACCGATGGCTGACTTTGTCTAGGACTAGACTTGGCGAGTCGGTGAAGGAATTCCATCGCGCTGGATTTCATCATGGGGATTTGGAGCCTCGGAATGTGTCTCGACAGTCTGATGGTTCGTTCCGTTTCTATGACTTTAGTTATACTAAGCAACATCAATGTGGAGGAGCTAAGAAGTGCGGGGAGTTGGCGGTGTTTGGGCGGCATGGGGGTTGACTTGTATGTAATGATGTAAGACTGTATTCGTCGAGGTTCATCAACTGACAATTTCATTGAAAACAAGAGGATCTCAGCATTAATATTACAATAAGGTAGGGCTCATGGACGGTCCGCAGATGTCAGACTCACATGACAGCACATGACTAGTGACCAAATGCCTGGCCACGGCCACTGCTTGCAAGATGCATGAGTAATTACAACATTAGAACTGCCTCGGTGTCACCAAGTACAAGACGACTGACGAATGGATGAAGAAACTTGACCTTCCAACCCTCTGTGCACTAGATCTGTCAGATACTGAAATCACTCATTATGGGATTCAGTTTCTCGCCATGTACAATCGTGCACCGCAGCTACGCATTCTCAATTACCGGATGCTTAGTTTCCAAATGCCGGGGCCCGGGGCCTCAATGCCCACCTAGCTTCACGTCTACGCAGCCGAATCCACTCTTTTATCACCCCACATCGTTATGTGACAGTGTGCGACATCTCCAGAATGCATATCCTGATGCTTTTTCATCGCAAAACGTATTTTTCTTGAGAGTTACAAGGATGCAGGTTAATACATATCTGCTTCTTCCATGGCTCTACTCTAGCTGAATCGATTCTACCTAGGATCACCCGTCTCTCTCGGGGTTTGCAGAGAATCCCGCGTCTTGTTCCTCGTCTTCTGACGAGAATATCGAGTCTCGCTTCGCATCTCCTGAACGGGAAGTGCGTCATCAGCGGCAACATTCTCAGCGAGGACTTCCTCGACGAAGACTCGGACCAGCAGAGGTGAACGAGATGAGCCAGATAGCAGCCTCTGAGCTCAAAATCGAGGAAAGCTCAGACTTTCTACTCGAGTCGCCTCGGCACCCACCAGTCAAAAGGTTTACTATCTCTCTCCCCTCCGCGACGGATGATGGCATACGGACTCCAATCCAAACTCATGCTTTTTCGCGAACCCATCCCATGGGGTTCTGCTCAAGCTCCCAAGAAACAACGGGAGAAACCAAACGAGAGTACAAGAGCCGAGATTAGCTTGAACAACCCCAAAGCCACCGCGTTTCGACAATTCGTCCAAAATCAGAGCAAGCGTAGATTCGAAGCATCCTCAAGCGGACCCGGTTTCGCTTCCTGCATCGACACCGACTTGCTCCCGTCACGAAATCCCCTTCAGCACAGTTGTCTCGGACTGTCTTTCCCGACCTCTGTCTTTGCACAGCACGAACAAGGCAAGCGAAAACGGAAGCGATTCTCGATGCCGTCGAGCTCAATCCTCCGCCCGCCCGACGGATTCGCGAAACCTCAGAAGCCGATCAAAGCAGCAGGTACCCACCTTGATGAAGGAGTTGGCCGACATCAGATAGCTCTCCCAAAAAGGTCCATCCTTTGATTCCTTTCATCATCACTTGCTAAACCCGAATCAAAACAAAAGCGTCCTGCAACCTCATCACGAATTACCTCTGTCCCCCGTGATTTCGACTCAGCAGAAGGGTCAAATTCAGCTTCCTCACGAGCTTCGGCAGCACCTCCAGCGAAGAAGCTTAAAACAATTTCGTCGCTTCCCATTCCTATTCTTCCCCCGGAGCTCCTACCGAAACCCCAACGAACAATGGGCGCTCTGTCTTGGCCTCGCTTGATCAAAGACCAGGGAAGTCAACAGACGGAGAAGAGGTCTGGTTCGGGAAAGATGATACAGATGGACATCAGACGGTGTTTAGTTTCAGATAAATGAGGTTTGGATATTTTACTCTTGCTGTATATATGCGATGGTCTGAGTACTGTATGCCTGTCGATCAAGCAGACTGAAAGTAATAACAGACTTGATTGGTTCTTGTGCAGGAAGAGGACTTGCCATTATTTGGTCCTAAGCCCTGGCGTGACCTTCACGTGACTTGTCATTTCGTAACGATGACCTCCACGTCTCAGCTATCCTGGGCAACACTTCCCACCTTCGTACTTCCGGAACCTCCCCGTATTGCATCTAATCCTTCCATGTCGACACATACATCTCCATGGTCCGCCGGTGAACTCCCACCATCGATTCACGCCCCTCGACGAAAGTATAGGGATCCCGAGCTAATTCCCAGGTTGCTGAAAAGCCTTGAAACCGGGCTTCAACGGATGAGGGACAATGGGACCCTTCCAGATGAAAGCGTATTTTCCAGAGTGGAAGTGCTGCTTGCGACTGCGTTCCGATCGGCACTGCGCAATGAAGTTCAGGTCGAGAGGTTAGCTAATTACCTGCTTGATGCGGCAAACGAAATTGCGTCAAAAATTCTCCAAGTGTACGACGAACCACCGACCACGTGGGAATCCACTTCGCCTACTCTACGGTGGAGCCAAAAGGGCGACATTCAGTTTTTCAAAGAACGTTCTGCCAACATTGCTGTGGAGTGCAAGTCGTACTCCGTTGCGTTGTCCAAAGCAAAGTCCTGGACAGAAAACTGGGTACTAGATCCCGAGAAGCAGGCGGTGAATGGGCCGGCTATAGCAATCAAAGTACGACCCCCGATTGTTTTTTCTTGATCCCTACTCATTCTTTTGCAGGTGGCGCTGCAAATGGCCAGTTCTGTTATTGAGACAGAGATTGAGGCGGAAACTCGGTTTGGTCTGGTGATGGGTGGCTGCGTTGCCTCCGTTCTTGAACTTGGTCAGTTCCCGCCTGTCATATACTTCATGAAATTTCAGCTTTGTTTAGTTCCGTCGGTAAAAGATGAGCACGGGAACGATGAGGGAACGAAACTTCTCACATCCGACTTTTTCTGCATTGCATCTGGTCCTTTGCCTGATCTTATACCTGGCCAACCCGTTCAAGCTGATAGTGTATCTGAAGCTCAACCACTCTTGGGTCTGCTTGTTGCGATGATGTGCTCACACTTGAAGGATTTTGAAGTTGCGCTCCCATCTCCAGAAACATTCCTCCAGGAAACACAAGTATTCAATCCTCCTGAGAATCCTAAAGGAGAGCAAGATGATTCGGGCGACGACGACGACGACGAGGACAAAAACGATAGGGATTATACACTTCCAAGGAACGAACATAGCAAGGAGGGTGGTCAAGGGACTCGAGTGACCCGGATGTCTACCTATAATCATGCCCAGATGACTATTTCTTATCATGATCCCAACTTATCATCCCTTCCTCGAATCTTACATCGTATTGCATTTCCCAATCCAGCTGCTCTCCGAAACATTTCAAACATCCCACATGATGCTTCCTCGAAGCAACGGCTACCGCCGACTTCAACCTCACATCTTCTTACCCGTCTGCACACTCTGCTTGGTGATGGTAGACACGGCCGCGTGTGGCAGGGTACAGTTTCAGGCTCTGGAATGGTGATAGCTGTCAAGACCTTGGAAAACAAAGAAATAGCCCTATGCGAGGCAAAGTTCTACGAACATGCCCCTGAAACGATATCACACCTCATTCCCAAGTATTTTGGAACGTACGTACGTCCGGATGAATCGTGGTTTGCTATTATTATGGAGGACGTTGGGGTTTGTTTGGAAAAAGAGCTAGGTATTGATTGGTATGAGGTAAGAGAAAAGCTGGGATTTGAGGCTTGGTAGGTTATCGTTTCTCTGACCGATGGCTGACTCTGTCTAGGACTAGACTTGGCGAGTCGGTGAAAGAATTCCATCGCGCTGGATTTCATCATGGGGATTTGGAGCCTCGGAATGTGTCTCGACAGTCTGATGGTTCGTTCCGTTTCTATGACTTTAGTTATACCAAGCAACATCAATGTGGAGGAGCTAAGAAGTGTGGGGAGTTGGCGGTGTTTGGGCGATACTAGTGGCATGGGAGTGGGTTGACTTGTATGTAATGGTGTAAGACTGTATTCGTCGTCGGTTCATCGACTGAAAATTTCATTGAAAACAAGAGGGTCTCAGCATTATTACAGTAAGGTAGTAGGGCTCATGGATGGCGGCGAAGCTACGGCCACTGCTCGCAAGATGCATGAGTATAAGAAAGAATGCTTTGCAACTATTCTAAATGTGTTACACTCTCAAATCCAGTTATTTCAAGCTCTTTTTATTTCAAGTTGTTTGAAGTTTGAACCGGCCGACTCTTTTTTGGTCAAAACATCATGATGTGCATTGAACGACCAGGGAAGTCAACAGACGAAGAAAAGATCCGGTTTGGGAAAGATGATACAGATGGACATCAGACGGTATTTAGTTTCAGGGAAGTGATATTAGGAGACCTTACTTTTGCTGTATATATGTGCGTGCGGGTATCAGATACAATATGATTTGTACAATGGCCTGGTTACTACTGGTTAGAGATCTAGAAAGGAATACACACAGTACTTTTCCCAAACTCGCTCAGGCCGGTGCAACGTAAGTACAGGAGGAAAGGAAGTATTCCGCAGTGCATCCTCATATTCTGAAGACCCAAGACGACGATGACTAACCTCCCCTCCATCGTACACACCAAAGCAACTTCTAGCTCCTTGAGATCTGCTCCGCCATTTCCCACATATCCAACTGTCAGCCTGTCCGACTGGGAGAGGGTATATCCTTTCAGAGCAGTTTACAGTCTAGCAACTCCGGCTTACACGGGTTGGACCTCCTTGGAGACAAGCACTAATGCTAGATCATAAAGTGCCAGATATCCAAGTATCAGGATTCAGGAGGGCAAGTTCGGGAGGTAGGAAGGAAGGCTTGAACGCTAGCACAATACCTGTGCGAACCGTATACGCAATGTTGTATATGCTTATCGTTACAAAGAGCTTCACATCTTGAAACGATCCAGCACTAGCACTTCGAGTCCCGCAGTAACTTCTGGCTCCTTGAGATCTGCTCCACCATCTCCCACATATCCAACTCTCCAGCTGGAGGAGGACGGCCCCAGTCCTTGACAAACAAGTCAAAGTCCCGAAGATCCCTATAAAGGACATAGTGATGCTCGGATGCCACAATCTCACAATGGCAGCCAATCACAATGAAAGGTTCGTGTTCCTTGTACCACATCGGTTGAGATTGAGAGCGTCACTATGGATGTAGAGAATGCAAAGGATCCCTGAAGACGCCAGTACTCGTTCTGTATGTCGTAGAACGCTCTTGATATTAGCTTTCCAGCTCCAATCAATTAACGACAAATGGGTGAGGCGGCCAGTTAACAGCTTGGAATCAGCCGGCCACCTTAGGATACTGTCATCAAATCTTGCATCTATCTCTAGATGAGTAAGATTTGTAAAGTTGCAGAGCGGATCGGCGACAAGCTTGAAGTAATTCGTGTACTCTTCCAGACATATCGACAACCTTTGAATAGCTGGAAGGGTTTCCCAATGCATGCTTTCGAAGGCGGTAGTGACTGCAACACTTTTGATACCGGTACAAGTAGAAAAGACGACGCGAAAATCGTCGTATTCTGCTGTCGTGCGCACCATAGGGAGTTGCGGCCGGATACAGAAACACTTTACGTGATGCTGGTAGAAAGGAGCCGGTTTACTACCGTTGCGTATAGTAAACGCCAATTTGCGAAGGGCCTCTGGATTGCGTACAATCAATGTAGCGTAGAGGAATGGATCAATGGTGCAGATAAGTCAAACAAGCACGTCAGAAGATATGTTCAACTCACAAGTGTTGCACACTTTTAGACGCAAGCACAAGGTCAAGAGCAGAACCCGGGTTTTGAAGTACCAAATGTTCAAAGATTGTGAAAATTAGCTCAACAGGGAGCACAGGAAATGGCACGAGTTCGGCCTTGTTCATGATGAGGACGGTGCTACTGCCAGTTGTGGCCTCGTAACGAGACGAGTGTGTTCAACAAGTCGATTCGACGATTCTGTCGATTCTGCGCTACTCGTACTTATTCCGACAACGAACGATGAGACAACTTAGAGGCCAACCACGTGGTCTGTGTATTACAAATTGCTTCAAGGACATATCATGCGACGATCTACCGGCATCACGATATCACTTTCAGCAGTCACTGAGAAGTACCCTTACACCCTAGATTACCCATCGACATTCAACAATATGAGGTGGTAACCAATTTCAAGTTCGGTGACCTCGGTTACTTCTTCAAGTCTTCTTGGTTACTTCCTTCACTCCGCAAAAAATATCCGGATTTAGGTTGTGAAGACTTGAAGTGATACCCAACTAGTAGTTTTGCGCCTCCTTTGTGGCTCAGCGCTCAGGTTCACTGGTAACTATGATATCGATTGAGCAATTTCAGTTGAGAGCTCTATATTGATGTTTATTTTCCGCAAAATTCTGGCGTAGTATTGCCAGTGACCGCCCATCATTTATGTTCTAGAACTTGAACAGGACCCTTCTTCCTAAGCATCAGTCTTCTTTCGTTACTACCCCAAACCTATGCCAGTGATATTGTTCCCGCCCTTCGACTGCATCCCTTTTTTCACCACCAATCCTTTGTGTCTCTCCGTGAGGGATGTCCCGCCATCACTTGTGAGTCGTCGCTTCTTGCAGACCAAAGTATCATATGTGTATATAACTGAACCTCTAGTTTTCTTATTTTCGCACATCTTATCCTTTTCTCTGTGTCTGTCCATTATGTCTCCGGTTTAGCGGTTTCGATCTCTCCCGAATTTTCAATCGGCCAGCCCACCTCACTTTCTTGGGTCAGAAACTCTCCAGTTGATCCGCCGACCTTCATACTGAGACCAAGGAATGTCGGTCAAAATGGAGGAGCGGCACCAGGCGAAGTAACTGTAGACAGTCAAAACCAGACCGACGGACAAGCGATCTTTTCTTTTGGTGTAGTTGGGTATGTGTTCAATAGTGCTTTATTCTAATCTGAACTTGGCACAGCACGTTCATTATTGAAACTTTCGATGCGGAGTGCGTTTTATCGCTGGTTTACATCTCGCTCACTGTCCTGATACTTGAAAACTAGTAACCAGGACCATTCCCTGGGAGCCACTTCGCAATTTCAGGTTTTGTTGTCGACGGAGTCGAGCTTTTCTTCATCACCAAGGTTTGCCAATCAGATACGGATTGCTCAGGCAACTGAGAACAGTGAAGTTTGCAACAGACGAGTCCCGGAGTCGAGCCTACTACTTCGCGCACGTTGTAAGTTCTCAGGACAGGCATAACTGACGTGACTGACCTGAAGCCATTAAGACTTGGAGATCAGAATCCTTTAGCCACTGCACTGTGAGTACTCGAGTAGAGAAACTACAGCGAATCTTAGCTCAGAAAGTGCAAATCCGCTGCAATCCCTTTCTTCAACCCAGTGAGCTGGATCATCCCGTTCTCTACCGCTCTGATTGAAAATCAGATATGTTTCCTCTTCTAGTCCCATGTTGGGTAATCTCATATCGTCAAAGTACCCCGACTCATGTAGCATTCACAGTTCACTGCAAATCAAGTCATCAGCCACCTCTGAACCAGTTGCGTACGTGCTATTATTGTGCCTGTACGGACATTTTACACAATTTCAATTTCAGAGGAGATACCGAACTTTCCCAAAATCAACGGAATGCTATCATCATCGGTACTGTCATCGGTGCCCTCATCCTTATCATCTTGAACGTAGTGATTGGCCTTTACTTGGTCTATCGTACTCGCCGACAACGCAGACGCGGACACAACACAATGTTGATCTTCGATATAATGACTGAAAACAGCACTGAAAAGGCAGTACAATCGAGTGGCGTTTTGGAATCAGCAACGAATCAGGATCCGCAAGATAATTCCGTGTCGTATGGTATTGTGACGGGCAACTCAGATAAAGAACCTGAGAAGATACCGCTTGGCCCACCAATCATTCACAATTTGACAACAGCTAAAGATCAACGTATCTTGGCGCAGATACGGAATTCAGTGGCCAGTACAGATAGGAGCCGCTTCAGTGTGGATGATACTCGGCACATAGAAGAGCTGTTGAAGGCTCGTGCAAAGAGCGCCTTGGCATTGCATCCTTTAACACCGGAAACAGATATGTTTACTGAAGACAGAGTTCTGTGGAGTTGATGTCTCAATTGGTTTGCATGATTGCTGGAGGAATAGAAATGACAGTATTCAATTTACATATCTAGCTCGATGGTTAGGAACACTTTTATAATTTGACCTACTATACGAATGGAGTAGTAACGGGTCGAAAGGTATGCTCAATCATTCCCAAAAGAGAAAAAGTTATATACGAATCCAATGGTTTCCAGTCCGTTGGATTCCAATGATTTGTGAAATCCTTGATGCTCATTGTCCATGAGCATCGGTAACTACTGAATTACATTTTATGGAGTCTACAGTAGTTTGCAGGCTGGAATCGAGTGGCATCAGGTGATTTTTCTGGCTCCCTCGGAGAAGCCTGCATGGAGGATTGGTGGAGGACCCCCAATATGAAGAAGTGCGCACTGGATCAGTGGAGGAGTTTGATCCGATCAAGGTTTCTTCCACATAGCCAACGTCGTGGAGGTGGTACTACCTGAGGATAGGTGCTTTATGGTAGGAGGTCAAAAATAACCTCCTCCGTCGGTTAAGATCCTATCAAACCAGACGCCCAATCGGATCCAACTGGCTGTGCCGATATAGGGGGCTAAGTTTAACAGGAAGCACGTACTGTAGGTCTTTATGAGGAAAGGCTGCGAAACGGAAGATAACAACTTACCCCTGCTCTCTCCGATTCATCATGGCCCAGCGCACGGTCAACTATGCATGCAAGAATGATGATGAGCAATTCACACAAGCTCCAGATAACGCGCATGCGCGTAGGATAGATTGGATTCATAAGGTTATGGAAGGACGATGGAATGGCGAAGGGGAAGAAACATTCCTGGAAATATTAGAAGGAAAGGAGGAAGATGTGTGGCTGTGGGTGGATGGGGACGAAGAGGCACTGCCAAAACTAGAACCATGGTCTACCGCTGGACTTCCATATACCCTAGCAGCCAAAACTCTTCAAACACGACAAGCATCCAAACGTTTTGAAAGTTTAGAGATGGCGGAAATGCGACGGAGAGTGCAGTTGGAGAATACTGCAGTTCGACTGGCAGCAATTGCATGGCTTGTCTACACATCCAAAACTTTGAAGAGACTGGACGGTGAGTATGGAAGAATGGACAGCGAGGAATGGGCTTTATCAGGGCTGATATGGGACTGGTGGTGGAGTTTAGAAGACGTGTGGGATCAATTACCAGAAGCATTGCCTGAGGAGTTCGAGAGGACACTGGAGAAGGAAGGCCACACTTGCTACACCGAACTCTGGTACTGGGATGAGCAGATGATTGGTCAATGGCTTTATGTCCAATCTGTGCTCTTTCCCGAACGTACTGGAGCGCCAGTGAATCTCATGCGTCGTGAAGTCGGAAAATGCAAAATGAAATGCAAAGCATGTCGGAACTAGTGGGTATTTCCATTGTCCAAGTTTGGAAGCACTTGACACGTCATCTTGGCAGCGCTATCCAACATTACTCCGACCGCCAACTTGAAAACATCTTTTATGAACCTTCTCCATACGCTGCCTTTCTGGCATTTGTTCATGATTGTTGGCATAACCCAAAATCTTCTTTCGTCGAATGGATTGCAGCATTGTCATTTCATGGCAATTACGAAAAGCTGACAAGTGCAGGACGCCAACTTTTCCAAACATTTCAGTCCAAACTCAAGGGCCCTAAAGTTTTTGATACTCGGTATGCGCTGTGGGTCAATTCGTACCCACCTTCTTGCCACCGGACACTCTCCAGTCATTCCTCTAAAACCTGGAAACTTGTCGACTCAATATTAGATTCAAGCTCATCATCCAGAGGTTCGGAGGCTACTCCAGACATTGAAACATGGCTTGCAGCTGTTACTTGGACAGCGTGCGTTCATGACCAATCAATGGGAGTTGGGCAAAGAGTTGCTCGCCTGAATGAGCAGGTGGAAGCTATGATTGAAAAGCTCCATTCAACGCTGCTTCTACTCCTTCATCCCCAAAACACTGACGCCGTCCAAAGTTTTCGATGCAAGATCAAGAACTCTTCTCATACCTGCTGGGGTAAGCACGACCCTGGGTGGTACGCATCGGCCGTTTCCTATCTACATGGTGATGATGACCCCGAGTTTGTCCCGTATGGAGCCAGGAATACAACATGCAAGGGATGTATCC
The DNA here is from genome assembly GCA_003313965.1 of Megacollybia marginata. Lineage (NCBI taxonomy): Eukaryota > Fungi > Basidiomycota > Agaricomycetes > Agaricales > Porotheleaceae > Megacollybia > Megacollybia marginata. Next base: position 38,950 of record QLOY01003647.1, read on the forward strand.
TTGTCGAGCATGCTCATAAGTTCGCCACAGCGATCTCCGGCTCTTCTGACCCTGGTGATGACCTTTGTAGGCGTCTATGTGAGATGGTGAGTAAGCTGCAATGTGCATGGCTCGATGACTGACACTCTAACAGAAAGATCAGTTTCGGAAACTTGGATATCAATGTGTGGGTGACATATAGATGTCGTGGTTGCTGATAACTTCCTTGCAGACCTATGATGATAATCAGGATTCCAATAACGAGGCCAGCTTGACCGTGACGAACTCGGATAATGTAGATGTTCGGGATGATTTGCACCATGATGATAGTCAAGATTCCCATGAGGCTGGCTCGACGGCCAACGGAGATTCATCTGTTCATCCCGTTGCTTTGCCAGCTTCAGACACTATTTTCCAAACGTCATCACAACCAATCATTGGGTAAGAGACTTTCTCTTGCATTTCCGCTAATTTTGAAACATTTTACAGCCCGTATGAAGACAATCCGTTGTATAACGTTGCCTATGATCATTTGCCTTCTGAAGTATCCCAATCAACATTGCTCCAGGACACGAGCATTCCCCAACCAGTCAGGTAGGCCACCTTTCGTTATCGTGCTCCTATAAAGTGTTTTTAGCCTTCAGAGCAATCCACCATATACTGCTCCTCCTACTTCGGTACCTGAACCGGCTATGCCAGTTCCACAATCAATCAGGTAAGACACCAAGTCCGGCATCCCAGCTTCTAACAAACGTTTTTAGCTCGCATGGAACCTCCCAGATGATGCATCCAAGTCTTTCCCCATTACAGGGTATCGATGAAGAGGCTTTATCTTTTGGAACCCTTCCCCCAACTCCGCCATCTTATGAAGAACATTTTTCCACAACCCTACCTATCTCCATAGAAATTGTAAATTCACAGACAGTCGAGTAAGCCACTTTCTCCACCAGGATTTTATTCTCACCATGTTCAAGTCTATCGCACAGAATTTCTCAGACGGACTGCCACTTCCCCAGACTACGTTCCAGAGCAAAAAAATCGCGACCCAAAAAAGCAGAGTTGATACTAGATGTGAAACAGTCCATTATTGAATCACTCCGTATGTCTCTGAATCCTCGCTCTTCTAAAATTAGTAAGACGTTGCAGGCGGCGCAGGTGCAAAACTCGGCAAGTTCAAAGGCAAACCTACCTTACCGTGGACACAACTTGAGCAAGATCTCAAAGAATGGAGAATCGAGATGCTCAATTGGCCCGAAGATGTTAAACGGAATGATAGCATCAAGGGTATACATGGATTGAACGATAAGGAAGTAAAGAGTCTTTGGGGCGCCATACACGCTACGGATCCAGAGAAGCGATTGCAGTTCCGTCGTTTGCGATCCGCGGGAGATTCAAAGAAGAGACGAGTGGATGCATTGGATGATGATGACTCGGAGTGTCAGAGTTGTGATTCGAAGAGTCGGAGGTTGAACAACTCGGAGCAAGGCTCTCGAAGCAGTGTTTTGCACCTGATGCATGAGGCGTAGGACGGACAATTTTCAATGTGCTAATAGACTGGCTGAGAGTCAACTCAGCACAATGTACATGTCTCGATAAATTCAAGAATCAGAAATGCGGCATGCATGCCGAATCAAAGGACTCCATCAACGCTTTATCAACGCTGCAAAAAGAACGAGTCCGAGAAGAGGTCACAGAACATGCTCAGACCGCCCACAAGTCATCCAGAAGAAGGACAGGATATCGATTGGAACGTTCAGACTAATTCAGGCACCTCAGTTACTCCAAAGCCTCGTGATGATCATTGCGCAGTCAACTGTCACTGCGATATTTAAGCTGCGCCGTGATGCTAGTCTAGTCTTGCGCATTCTTTCTGATCATGATTCTCAAGAACGCTGATGAAGCTACAATTCAAGAGACTCCTGTAGTAGGATTCGATCGAAACCTGACTGAAACCTGACCAAGTTTCTATAGGAATATCCTCCCCCGTATACTTCTGGTTCTTCACAGGGATATGTAGTGAAACCTAGCAACTTCATACACGTTGATCGAACACACAACGGGATTAGTGAAACCTATGTGGTTGATCCAAGGATGGTGATTCCTGCTTCGATGCTTACGCCGCTTGAGGAAGGAGAGGAGCGCAAGAATCTTTCTCTTTATTCAAAGCATGGCACTGTCCAAGCCGATATTACAATTCTGCCCGGTAATGATGCCCAGAGAACAACGATTCGCGTCAAATCTACGCATGGACATGTAAAGTGTAAATTGGTAGGTATATCTTGTTCATGGTGTTCATCATGACGCTGACTCTACCAAAGCATCGTACTTTGCCTTCAGCCTTCCAACTGGAGGCTGGCACAAAGCAGGGACACGTTGAAATCTCCCTTCCCCGCACATTCCAAGGTCCAGTAATAGTAACCAACCACAATCGCGTCAAAATCTCTGATGGCCTACTTCCTCATCAGACACCCTTCACCGAAGCCAACAACACAACAAAGTTTTTTGTCGGCGATACTTCTCCATACTTTGCAAAGGGAGGACAGGAATGGATTGGAGACGTAGCAATCCTGGATTCGGGGTCAGGAAATGTTTGGATCGGGTATGAAGATGAAGTTGACAAAGTTGACGAGTTACCGTCGCTAAACTTTAAAGATTCCTTTCAGCGAGACTTTTTTCAGCGATTTAATAGTAGCTTTCGGGATAAATTCTTGTAAACCTTTTTGCTACCGTAGGCGGGAAGTCATTCAAAAGGGCAGTGGCGCTTTTGAAATACTAAGCCCATGGATTAGATTTCGCAGGATGCTGTATAGTATCGCTACAGCAAATAAGGAACCGATTAGCCATCGTTACCTTCCGATTTGAGGACCTTATGATAAACGCGTCTTGGAGCTGATGCGGGATTCAGTGGCTAGTTCAGAGAGTATTGATAACCGCTTCGGTGCGGATGATACTCCACCTGTTGAGGACTGGGCGAAGAGCACCTTAGCACTGCGTTCCAACACCGGGAATAGATGTTCGAAAGCGCATATTGACGCGGATGTTGAATAAGTGAAACCAGCTGAAGACCTGATTGCTACGGAGCACCTACTGGCACTGATCACTGACCAATAATCATTGACACAAATTCATTTTGTGATCACCACCGAAAAAGCATGGATATAGTAGGATAGCGAGCTTTCGATACACAAGCAAATGTGAGTTTATCCGAAGATGGCCGTCCATCCACTGCGGTCGGTCCACTGCGGCGCAGCCTCGCTGGCTCAGAGTTCAGCCGAGTGGTATACCGCTGATTCGGACAAGAGCTGTGGATGGCAGAAGCATTCAATGACGTCGAGGGCTTGAAGTTAGACCAGCAGTGTGTTTAATTTACCAGGAAAGCATGAAAAAAAGGCCCCGGTATCCGATTGCAAAAAGGATGAATTCTAGCAGATGCCCGAGTCACGCTCAGATATTGGCAAGTTAGTTCTTGAGGGCATGTAGAAGACGAGTTCAACGGAGAGGGAGCAAGGGCATGATCTACACATTCGGATGGTAACGTCGGTAGAAAGCTTCCAAGCCTCGTGATCATGGCAGAGACTAGCGTGGGGAAAACATTGCGCAGCCAACTGTCATTGCGATTTAAGCTGTGGCATGATACCGAATTTGCGCATTCTTTCGGACCATGATTGTCAAGACCGTTGACGGAGAGAAAGCCGCCGAAGCTGTAACTGAAGAGGCTCCTGTGGTAGGATTTAAGCAATACATCCACTGAGGTCTTGACGAGGTTTCTCTAGGAATCTCCTCCCCCCTATGCCTCTGGTTCTTCACAGGAACGTGTAGTGAAGCCTAGCAACTTCATACACGTTGACCGACACAACAATGGGATCAACGAAACCTATGTGGTTGATCCGAGAGTAGTGATTCCTGCTTCTCTGCTTACACCGCTTGAGAAAGGAGAGGAACGCAAGAATCTTTTTCTTTATTCACGGCATGGCACTGTGCAAGCCGATATTACAGTTCTACCTGGTAACGATGCTCAGCGAACAACGCTTCGCGTCAAGTCTACGCATGGACACGTAAAGTGTAAACTGGTGGGTATGCCGGGTTCATGGTATGAAGCTGACTCTACCAAAGCATCGTACTTTGCCTGCGGCCTTCCAACTGGAGGCTGGCTCAAGGCACGGACACGTTGAAATCTACCTTCCCCGTACATTCCAAGGTCCCGTCACAGCAACAACCAACCATGGTCGCGTCAAATACTCTGATGCCCTACTTCCTCACCAAACACCCTTCACCGAAGCCAACAACACAACAAAGTTCTTCGTCGGTGACACTGGGCCATACTTTGAGAAGGAAGGACAGGAATGGACAGGGGACGAAGCAATCTTGGAATCGAGGTCAGGACATATTTGGATTGGGTATGAGGATGAAGTATACGAGTTACCATCGCTGAAAGACTTCTTCCGGCGATTTCATGATAAACTTTGGGACAAAGTTTTGTAGTAATTGCCTTTTGCGGGGACTGTTGATCCTGATCATGCACGTGTGGATGGAAGGTGGTTGCGACACACAGCAGTCACACAGCCCTCTTCGAAAGACGCTCAGATACTTAAATGACTAGGTTCTTTGACGCCCTTCCCTTGACGTGTTGCTACCACGATGTCTGTGACTTCGCAGATTCAAGGGACCCTTGTCGACTTGTGTCAGGGTGTACCTGACGAGTATTTCGGAAGACTCGAAACTCTATATGAACATCTTCAACTTGCTAGCGTCGACACTGATCCTTATGAGGATATCTACGCTTTTGCTTCTAGGGCGGTTTACTTTGCTGCTATCATTGCAAAAGGGTCTCAGACACCGAAAACCTCATCACCAGAGTCGTCGAGAACGATCATTATTAGTGACAATGACAGTGTCATGCAAGTGGTACCAGATCAATCAGGGACCCCTTCTCAGCTTTGGGGCACTGGCAATGTCCTTTCTCCAACTCCACCTCACAAACGACAGGGACGACGGCCAGCTTCCCAAAGGCAACCACTTGTCATAAAACCATCGAGAGTGAGTATCCCATCCATCATATCAACACAAGATTCACTTTTTTTTTTGTTAGTGGGCATCCACCAACGAAATACTCGGAGCCGACACACAACCCAGATCCAGTTACATACCTTCTGAAAACTCTCCACCGCCTCGTCCCGCAATCGGGATCATCTACTTCACTCTAACTCCCTCCAACTCCGTCCCAGTCCTAGGCTCTGGAGAGCTCAGCATGGGGATCTACGTCCACGAATCCCATCGTCGTCGTGGATGTGGAAAAGAAGCTGTAGAACTAGCTCTCAAACATGGTTTTGAGCAATTAAGCGCCCATAGGATACAAGCGTTCTTGATGGGCGATAATGTAAGTATGGCGTTGGGGTTGTTCACGCATTCGTGAGTTCTCTTTCCCTCCATCCCATCTTGATGCTCATTTATGATTCGGGTAGACACTTTGGTCATGAAGGAATTCGACGCCGTGCGTATTACAGTCCCGTAGAGCAGGAATGGAAAGACGTGACTTGTCTTGCCATCCTAGCTACCGATTGGATCAATCGGGCTTATCGAAGATTTGGGAACGCTCCGTTGACGCTTTGGGATGAGATGCTTGCTAGACATCAGCGGGAGCGGGAGATGCTCCTAAAGTGGGAAGAAAGTCAACGAGGTGGGGTGGTCAAACGGAGTGCGAGTATGGAGACTATAAGATGTTTGACGGAGGCGGCGACAGAGTCTGACGCAGAGTCTGTCGTATCTGAAGAGCCGATGAAGATCAAAACTGAACAAGACGATCCTTTTTCAGACTCCAACTCTCCTGGAAAAGGGAAAAGGAAGCTGTCAAGCTACGACGATGAAAGCCTCACTCATTGGGAGATGTCTGACGCAGACGACGCATCCTCTGATATCGCTCCCTATACTTTCAATAAAACAGGTTCATCGAGTGAACATCGGAACAGGTACGAACTGTTGGCGGAGGCATATGGTCCACCTAGTCCTACACTCAGCCATTACTCCACCGCATCAAGCGTACCTACTAGCGCTTCAGAGATATCCCTTTCGGATGAGTCGCAATGGGAACCGCTGGAGTCGAGAGCCTCTCTGGGAGGGGGATGGTCTTCGAACGATGAGAGCGATTGGGAGCAGGAACTTAGGCTTGAAGCGGAAAAAAGGGAGAGGAATCGGTGATTTCGAATAAACGTCTCCTGGCACATTCACGGCTCATGTTCTGAGACCTTGTACAATAAAATCTATTTGTTGCGAGTCTCAGATCATTTTACGTTGTTAAATATCGCGATCATCCTTACGCCCTGATGCCGTGAGCCTGTTGGCTCTAGTCAGGAAAAAGACTAATCAGGGAATACGGAACTAACCTGCGAGAGGTGCTGTTCGATCTCGTCTTTACACATCACATAAGTGCAGAAGGAGCATTGATACCGGGCCATCTTTTGCCTATCTTTTCCAATCCAGGTCATCTGAATGTCACGACGCCCGTGTATGGGCCAGATGATTTTGGGCTGGTGAAGAAAAGGGTGAATCAGATTTCTGAAACGTTCAGCTCAAGGGAGATCTTACTTTTCTTGCTGGGGGCTTCGTCTGGCATGCCTGGCATGCTTTGATTTCGAAATGACTCTTCTTAGGGATTTGGAGCAAATCCCAGCAGAAGGGGCATCTGTACAGTGTTTTGTCATGAATATCTGTATATTTTACAAACTAACACTTGTCAATCAGCGTAAACACACTTTAAGCATACGGAAACATACTTGACGATTACTCTGAGGCTGTGCAGACCCAGCTGAGAAAGAGTCAGTAATTGGTAACAAATCGTGATAGTGACAAACATGATGACCCAGACGCAGGTGCAGGTGCAGTCGGGCGCTACGAAACATGTACCAGTAAGCATAAGCACAGCTACAAAATCTGAAAACATGCTTGTGCGTTCTATGAAACATATACTGGTCAGTGTAAGCACGGTTAAAAAATGCGAAACCTTACTTGAACACTTGCAGATCTACTAGTAGTAGTAGCTGAGAAGAGTCAGCATTTGCAACAAACTTGTCATGTTAACAACAAACATGAACCGGATGGCCCAGGCACATATGCAGCTTCAAGTTGTTGTCGTGCCGACGAGACCGGAGCAGGAGGTGGCGAAGGTGGAAATTTAAAGGACTGTTGTGAAATAGGTCCATCTAGAGAAGCACGAACCTGTCCCACCCCTTCATGCCACTTCGCTTCAGCTGTCTGTTGCGAGGTAGGTCTGCTTGCATGTGGAGAGAGAAGGACGAACCATCTGATGGAGGCTCTCTTTCTTATTCTGTTGCGAGATAGGTCCTTCTGAATGTTAGAGAGAGAAGGACGCACCTTGGCCACCAATGGGTCTAGTACCTTTTCATTCAATAGGGCAAATTTTTTCCCCTCCAATTGATGCAATTTCGCTTCAGCTTCATTCTGTCTTTGTATGTTAGCCGCCTTAGCGTCCTCAGCATTTCT
>QLOY01003649.1:0-14479 GCA_003313965.1 Megacollybia marginata
AGTCTCAGTTCTGAACTCAATTTGAATTTTGCCTGGCAGAAGTGCTGGATAGGAGACAGAAGCCGAATACGAGAAACCTGTGTCCTTTCATCAGCATAGACAAGAGCAACTCTTCTCAGTGTTTGAAGAGCTTCTGATAAAGCAAATCCACCAGGCAAATGTTGTTGCAAATCTTTTTTCATCAATGTTGAATCAGGGAATCCATCTGGAAGGAGGGCAAGTACCATGAGCAGCTGCATTGCATCAGGAACTTCCTTCATGTATCGGCAGTTTATTGACATTTGAATAGACACATCAAGACTGTAGAGGCGATCACTGTTATCAGTCTTGATGATGCTGGTGTGTTCTTCCTGCCACCTATTCCATAGGGATTCACCAGTTTCAATCTCATCTTGCAAGAGATGCCCCAACAGGGTTGCAGCAAGTGGAACACCTTCCACTTCCTTGACAAGCTTGGGTATGTGCTCATCACTAGTAGTGAGAGTTACAGTCTCATGACCTGCTGCATGTGCAAGAATCTGCATAGTATCATCAAGCTGCAGAGGCTGGAGTGCAGGAAACAAAGGTTTTGACCATGTGATACCTGTGGGTCGCTCTGTACCTCGCATAGTGATAAGAATGGAGACATTCGAGAGAGAATTGAGCTGGCTCAAAAGCTCATGCACTGGTTGTCGAGGTTGTACCTCAATCCATGTTGTCTCAAAGTTATCAAGACAGAGGATAGTTGATGGCTGGTTGAGGATGTGAAGCACATTGTTATAAAGGTTTGAATCTCGACTGGCTAGAGGTATCTCTAGGACATCTGCCAGTTCAGACAGCAACAGATCAACTGAGGTTGCTGCTTGACATGATGTAAAGTATCGGTTTTTGTAGTGATTCATGATTTCTGGTGCATGGAGGACTGAAAGTGCTAAAGTTGTTTTACCCATGCCTCCAAATCCCAGTATAGCAATGCATGGATGCTCTTCAGTCAGCAATGTTTGGATAATGATATTTTTCTCATCATCTCTTCCAAACATGGCCATTGGGGCAGGTGGCATTGGTTTGAATTGAGTTTGACTGAAATTCAATGAAACATTCAGCTGCATGTGAGCCCAAGGACGACTTACAGTACCAGCGCAGATGAGGCTGGTTGCACATCTGCATTGACTTTCATCTCGATTCAGGTCAGTATAGTGAGCTAGCACGACACATCATGAACTCAGTCTTTGAATGTTAGGCTAGGACTTACGACTGTATCATCTTTGAAGTCATCAATCATTTGATTATATTTATCCAATTTGTTTGTCCCTCGGTCCACTACCTGCTTGAAAATACCCCTAGAGCTGAAATGACGGAGTCCCTGGTGTATTTGCTGAAGAATCCTGTAAAACAATGTTAGGTTGAATATTACAAAGATTGTCCATACCAGAAGTACTCCTCCAAATCGTGCTCAAGGGAGACAAGCGCTGGTCGATTCGGAGATTGCCCGATCTGTAGCAATGCCGAAAAGAGCTTATGTGAGCGTCAGAGGATCTTGGTAATGAGTTCGCTACAGCGTTCTTTCTGAAATTTCATCTCCTGAAACAAATTCAGCGCGGCTCAGTCTAATAAGATGAGTGTTACATCTCTGATCTTGATGATCTGTGCAAGTGTCCCTGCAATACCTTTCACATAAGGAACATTGTGGAGGATATCCGCAACGACTGTCGTCAAATCTGCTACGGTTTTGGCAAGATCACCCGCGGTGCTCAACATCTTCTCTAAGGTATTATTGTTTGCCTCTTCCGGTTGCTGAATAGCAAGTTGTACAGAGAGGAGCGGATTTCTGTTCATTTGTTCTGTGAGAGGGGAAAGTTCAAATGAGAGCGTGGTACAACACCTGTGCAACATGTGGATTGTGGCGATGCTCCAATACAGCATTGTGCCCCATGACAGATCAAATCAAAGGCATACAATTATAGATACGACATGAGGCTACACCCTACCCACTACAAAATACTTGGCCCGTCCTAGCAATGATAGCGGATTTGATACCAAAAGCTCTAAACAGCCAGAATAAGGATCCCTTCTGAAGACATCGGTCATTGTGAAAACCCGAGCTTCACTGGGAAGGCGTTGCCCGTCCGGACAAAAAGAGAGAACGAGCGCACTTCGCCTGCAGGGTTCCGCACAGTGCAGGAAACTGCAGAACCCAGCTTGGGACACAACAGCAAGACCTAACCATTAAGAGTTTCCGAACGATAATAAGAGGGCCGTCGAGTCCGTTTTCAAGCATATAAGCTGTCTAGACGAGCAATAGCTGTAAAGCTGTTTGAGAAAAGTTCTGAAGTAATGAGGAGGGAAGTTACCGTGATGGGCAACAGATCAAGCGGCCAAACAAAAGACCAAACAAAGTCCCGCTTCCCCATATGCACACTTAATCAAACCTACCAAAATATCCACCGCGACATGGCATGCGTCTTGTTATCGAACTACAATGTCGTTCTCACAGCTTGTCAGGCTAACAATGCCACACTCAACAAAGACGTTTCTTACTGCACTTGTAGCGAACGGTGGTTTGACAAACTCGCTCGCTGTTGAAGTCGCTGTTCTGAAACAGCAATTGCAGAGGATCTATTCTTTCTCCTCAGACGTTTCTTTTGCCGCCCCCAGAGTTTGGCTCGTTTATCTCGCTGGTTGGATTTTTTGTCTGATTTTTTGCTGCAGTAAACCGTTAACGTGCCCCCACGCAGCTACCGGCAAATAGTTGGTGGAGATGGCTGCCAGCGTTGATAAAGCAGCTCTCTGTTGATATTGTATGCATCATAAGAATGGTCTTGCCGCGTAAGTGCCTTGGTACATATATCATTTACCGACGGCCTTGCCTTTAGCTATTCCAACGCTCTACATTCTTCTCATGCTTACTAGTTTGACATTTCTGGTCATTGTGCCTGTCATGTCATCGGAACTGTTTCGTCCAACATTCCGAATATCGAGCGTATAACTTGGGGTAAAAGTCTATATCTTCCTCTCTTGGTCCTTCTCCTGATTGACTACAGCATCGACGACGCCCGCTTCTCATACTCGTCTACCTCCTAGTAGTAAATTGTACATGCTTCCTCCGCAGCTTTCCCTACTCACTGCCATGTTTAGTCTTCGTCCGCCACGAACTAGCCCACTACTTTGTTCACATGCATGCGCCGCCAATCTCACTCCCGTCTACATCTTTCTCCTCTCAATGTATGCTTTATCCTCTCTCGTGCTTCCGAAGCTGACTTGAGATTCAGACACGGCTGATCACCAAAAAGCACGTTTCGTTTCTCTTACCCTTTTGGATGCGGACTAATCCATCCGTCCGTTTAGCCATAACGTGCTGTACCAATGCTTGCGTAAGCAGCTTCCCGGAGCGTCGATATTCTTCTTGGGTACGGCCCCTTTCCTTCTATCCTCCCTGCTGACCGTTTTGCTGTGTAGTTACTAACCCAAGGTCTGGCAGGGTGCCGTCGGTGCAGCCCTAGTCCAACTCATAACGTACTTTGTCCGCAAATGGCTTTTGGGACAAACACCAAGACAAGCCTTTTCCGTGCGTCTTCTCTACCTCCTCTCCCTCCGTTACTGACAAAGTGGGTTGTAGGTAGTGCTTTACAATGCTTTCCCAGCGCGCAAGTTCCGCAAGTCTCGTTCAAGTGCTCGTCGACGAAAGCTTAATGGTTCCAGGTATTCGATCAACCAGAGAAGAGCGAGACGGAAGGGGGGCGGGGGTGTATTCTCCTCTTGCGGTTCCGAATCCATGTAAATATGCTCTTCCTCCCTTCCCTCCGAGCGAGACTCAGACCATTTGCGTAGTGGGCCACAAGTCTGTCTCGCGTGTCTCTTCTTCCTCAAAGCTCAATCCTCGGGATACCGCACGGACGGTGTCAATTGTGGAAAATGTTTTGATGCTTATTTTGATGCTGGGATCACGGCTGGGGTTCAGTTGGTTCTTTAGAGGTGTGTACCCCTTCTCCCGTCGTTTGCTAACTGGTATCTGATTTGCGGTTTAGGTGGCTTCCAATGTCGTTGGTGACAAGTAGGATGGCCAACCAAGCAGAGGTCGATGAGGTCGATGGCTAGTGGGGGGGATTCCAGAAGGGGAGGAGCTGGATTTGTTTAGTCGAGCTCGTAAGTCGTCCCCTGCCACCGCTTCCGCTGACGAATTCTTTTGTAGTGTGCGGAAGCAAATCGCAAGCGGTTAGATGACACTGTTGGGACGATCAAGAGGAAGATTCAGGAAGGGGTTCAGAACAGGAGGCTTCTACCTCCCAAAATCCTGTGTCATCTATGCCCTCCACGACCGCATCTTCAGACCCAACGAGACATTCTCTCGACCCTGATGACGACGACGATTGTGAGGATGAAATTCCAATGAACATGCGTCTGTCCATCCCTCGATGTATATGGAGCAGCGGTGGATATGGATTCCATGGGACAGTCTGGGACTGCTGGTTGAGGAGCTGCGAGAGGCAGGGGTGTGACGATGGCTATGAACAAGAAAGGGATTGTGGAGGTTACTAGGAATCCTCCGGATGAGGAGTGGGACACGAAGGTTTTCGCGTGAATACCCAATCCCAGACATAGTCCTCGATGATGCGAATGTAACAGAAGACCCAATAGACAGACTACCACACTGACCGGATGACCCAAATGTTAAGGAACCTGAAATCACTGCATGTGACTCACACTCACGACTCGATAGAATCTATCCACACTGATTTGCGAGAATGGAATATCACTGACCACGCCGGGGACTTATCTGACCATAGGCTGATCACGGTTACAGTAAACAGCCCTCACAAACCCTATCAAGGACATTATTCCATGCAATTGTGCTCCTTCGAAAATGAAACCTTCCTGCAGACCTCTGAATGAATGGGCGTCTCCTAAGGCTCCAACCATACTCTCTATATACTGTATATATACGGTTATAACTGTAACTGTTTATGTATATGTATAGGCCTATGGCCAAAACCTTGGTATACAGTAGTTATACAGTATAAGTCAAGGGGGTACCGGACCGGCAATCCCATACCACAGGTAGGGAGGGAGGGTCGCTGCCAGGCCGCCAAAAATCTTAGGTGACCCCATGATTTTTGATGCATTTAGCAGGTCAAATAGATTCATTTGCATGCTGAATCCTTAAGGAGATCAATCTGCATGCTCTTTGGGAGTGGGTGAAGCTATAGCAGACTATTTGTTGTGGTCATGTCCCACTAAGGTAAGTTGTCAAAAAATCTTCTGAGTTGCTTCCAGCAGTCAAATTAGTCTTAATTCAATGTATAACAATGCCACAGATAAGTATTTTCAAGTCTGAAACATATCTATTGAGGTGGGACATGGTGTGTACTATTTTTGGAAGTGAACATACCATTTTAGGAAGGTAAAGTCACGTGGAGGGAGGGAGGGTTGTCATCCAAGGCCTTAAATTTTTATACAACCCCTGGTACCTCATTGATTTTTTGGTACCCCCTTGGTATAAGTAGAGAGAGTTTATACAGTTGTCAGTGTGCCACTCACTTTGGCTTGTTTATGCTGCTCAACACCAATTCTCTGACATGTTCAGAGCTCCTAATTGCTGAAATAAGGCAGGTAATTGAGGTAAGTGAACAAAATGAAGTGAGTGCCTCATACTCTAAGAATAGGTGACATGCTGTAATCTCGTGGCATACATGTGCCTCCTTTCAGACAACTGTCAAAGTCCCTCCCAAATGTCTGATGAGCTCTGCTGTTTCACAGATCAACCAATATAGGCCCATAGACTATTTGGTTTGAGTCAAGCAGGTGAGTCAGCAACCCAAAATGGAAACTGTATACTAACCCTCTATGTATACAGTATATACAGTATATAGAGAGTAATAACTGTAACTGTAATGTGTAGGCCTCAAGGTGTATACGTATACATTACGGTTGGAGCCTTAGTGTCTCCATGCTACAGATATGGAGCAATGTGTTCGGATGATCCGAGTCAAGTCAATGTCGCGGTGTATGTTTTGGGTTTGGTGAAACAACAAGCATGTGCCCAACATGTGCCAAGCATGTGAAGCGGGGACTTTATTTGGTCCTTTGTTTGGCCACACGTACTTTCCGTGCCACGTTTGGTTTGTGAGAGCACCAGGGGCCTTGCAGGGGCCAGTCTTCCAGATCTGTTGCGCAAACTGTTAGCAGTCACGGTCGTCTCTTTTCAAATCAATTTCAAATTTCCACTGAATGGTCACTTTTGCGGACGTAAGTACGCGTAGAGCAAACCACTTCTCACCGTCATGAAACGGCCTTCTGGATGGTATTCATCTCACCTCCTCATTATTGCTTCAGAACGAATGATTCTCGAACAGCTTTACAACTATTGCTCGACCAGACAGCTTTATGTCTGGAAATGGCTTCAACAGCCCTCTTAGTACTTACTATCGGTCGGAAATTCGTAATGGTGAAGTTCTGCTGTTTGCATTGGGTTCTACAGTTTCCTACACTGTGCGGAACCCTGCTATGATCATTTCCGGTCCAAGTGCGCTTGTTCTCTCTTTTTGTCCGATGCGAGTGGTGTAGCAATCCAATGAATGGGAGATATCCTATATCTTGCCGAATCCCGATATTATCATTGCGGATTTGGTCTCTCTCAAAGAGGATGGGGCACTACTTACCAGGGGGGCATAACACCAACGTCTTCGTACTACTTTATTCCTCTGATTACAAACGCCCCGCCTCGCTCAATGTGGAAAATCTATCAACTTTGACTGGCTGTACATCATGATCCATACCCTAGTGTTTCTCTATGTTAATGGGATCTAGAGGTACATAACCCGACCATTCTCGCAGGTACAGCTAGCGTAGCCCTCGCACTAACATGGGCTGGCGCGCAGTTTCCCCGGAAATCATATCAAATCCTCGTTCCATTTGTTGAGGTATTACTCGTGAGCTGGAACGTTGTTTCGCTCTGGTCTTATTAATAACTGCCTCGAAAGGTACTTCAGATAGCTTGGGTGTGTCGGGGACCATGGTGGTGGTGCCGGTCTGATTATCACGATATTTATAGTGAAGACAGTCAAGATGACGGCACTCGGAGGTGTCAATGAGAAATGGCGGTTGGAAGATAGTTCGGAGCGTAGGCTGGTTCGCCGTAGGATCCGCTTCACACTTTGTCGACATTACAGTCACTGTGTCCCTCCATTCGGTCAATGATGTTTTAGAGATTCAAAATCCGGTCACGAGTTCCGATGTCGTTCAAAGTTCAAACCATCACTGCCATGCCACCGTCATTACGACTTCAGTTGATGGTTACTCGGTCAAATTCCAGGTCTATTCCAATCCATTGTAATGCCTGGAATGTCTCGTAAGACCCTAAATCTTCTTTTATCTCCTCCACTATTTGCTGAGACACTTTCGTGCCAGTGTTTGCTGTTTCATCTCCAAGTCATGAATCCGTTATGACCTGCCAACAGCGCAGCATACAATCGAATCGACCATTTCAGTGTTGGATTTCTCTGGACAGATAGGTACTCGGTGAGAAGCTAAAAATGTTTGACATTTTCTTCCCTTGCTAGTGTTCCATGTGAATCTAATTTGCGGCGAAAATCCCGCTTATCTCAGCCAAATCGCTAAATCACCGCAATCATCCCAGAGCGTTCAAGCGTTCACGCCTCAATGCGTTAAAACAAGATCGCCAATCGCCGGTTCTGTAATGTCAGAGGAAGAGAACAACCCCTCCATTCAGACGGCGTCAGTCCTCTGTTCACGAAGTGCTCATTGAAAGAACTCATTTCTCATATTGCTGTAGCTTTTGAATGCTCTCTATACAGGTCCACGACACACTTCGCAATGAGAAAGATGAGAAAGATGAGAAAGGCGTCTCTACAGCCATAAAGATTGTTCCTGGAGGGGCGGAAGCCATCCGCGCCATCGACATTCACCTCGCACCTATTGAAGAAGTCTTCACGAGATTCTCGACTAGTCCTACTCTTGGTCTCGAATCTCCCGCCGTTCAACGCCGTGCAAAAGCAGGAAAGAATGTTATTTCTCCTCCTCCGACCCAATACTGGAAGAAAGCTCTGAATTATGTCTTTGGAGGCTTCAATTTCCTTATGTGGATTGCGTTTATTGTCACTACAGTAGGTGTTGCTTTTTGCTTCATGAATTACAGGCACTACTCATTGTGTAGCTGTCATATAAACCTCTTGGAGAACCGGATCCTGCCGTTTTCAATCTCGGCGTTGCCATTCTCCTGGTATGTTCCTTGTCAATTTTCATTGCGCCGAATCATTTCCTCATCGTTCTAGTTGCTCGTTATCACAGTTTCCGCCACATTCTACGCTGTAGTGGACTGGAATGCATTGCGTATCATGAAGTCCATCAAGACTATCATAGCTGATGAAGCAACAGTCGTTCGTGACGGGGTGCAACAGCGAGTACCAGCAACAGATATAGTGGTAGGCGACATGGTTGTCCTATCAATGGGCGACAGAGTCCCTGCAGATCTGAGAATTGTGGAAGTCTCCACCATGACTGACCTCGAGTTTGATCGTTCACTTTTGACAGGCGAGAGGTAAGGTTCCATGCATTCATAAACTCAGCCTCGTTCACCTTTCTCTAGTAAGCCTATTCCTGGAACCGTTGAATCAACATCTGACAACGCACTCGAAACACGCAATCTCGCTCTCACTTCCACTTTTGTCATCCAAGGGGCATGTACAGGTGTCGTATTTGCCATTGGTGATAAATCCATCATGGGTCGCATCGTTGCTATGTCCAGAGAAGACAAGTTCAAGCTAACAACACTTCAAAAAGAGGTCTGGTTCTTCACCAAAGTCATCTCAGGAGTCGCGCTCTTCTTCTTCTGTCTTTCAATCATTGTTTGGGCTGCATGGATCAGATGAGTATTCCCAGATTTTGCGACCGCTAGCATGGCCATTATCAACTCGATTGGTTGTCTCACCGCATGTGTTCCTCAGGTAAGCATCTGAACATTTTCTTCATCGTCGCTGAGATGTTTCTATAAGGGCCTCCCTGTATGCATCGCCGTCTCGCTGACAATTATAGCAAAGCGCATGGCTAAGCGTAGTGTTCTAGTAAAGAACCTAGCTACCATCGAAACGTTGGGCTGTATGTCTGTACTTTGCACCGACAAAACCGGTACCTTGACCGAAGGAAAAATGGTGAGGTTTCCAGCCTTTCCTGGATATCTGTTCACAAACAATAGACAGTTCAAGATATTGCGTTTATCAATGGCCAGTATAACGTCACCAATTTGCGGCATGCCATTCAAAATCCTGGTTTTAGGGATCTAAAGGTTTTGGCTATCCTTCGGAATATCAGTCGTATTTGCAATGGAGCAAAGTATGATGAAAACAAGCTGTCACTCCCTATCGAACAGCGTACGGCCAAGGGCAACGCTACGGATATTGCTATACTCAATTTTGCTGAGTCTCTGGACCTTTCCACTTCGGAAAAGGACGCTAGCCTTCCCTCTACATCCTACGAGAAAGTCTTCGAGATCCAGTTCAACTCAGTAAACAAGTGGATGCTCAGCATTGTTCGAGAGGTCAGCGACAACGAATCTCCTGAGCAATCCGATCCGTTGATGTTCATGAAAGGCGCTCCTGATGTCCTTTTCCCTTCCTGCAACGAAATCCTTCTTGGAGATGGGACAATTACGCGACTTGATGGCGCAGCTCTACAGAAGTTATCTGTGCTTCAGGCTGAGTGGAGCAATCAGGGAAAACGTGTACTCGCCTTGTGCATGAAAAAGCTGCGTGCTGTCAAGTTAAATCCGGATTTTGTTGCTTCTAACGATATGGAGGAATTGATGTACTCAGAAGTTAATGACCTCACTTTGGTGGGACTCATTGGTATCCACGATCCGCCTCGCTCTACTGTTGAACAAGCTGTAAAGGTCATTAGAAGTGCTGGCGTCAGAGTTTTTGTCATCACTGGTGATTATGCCTTGACTGCGTTGGCAATTGCAAGACAGGTATGTGTCGTGCTGATTTTGTCTCATCATATGCTACATTCCCCGTTCAAAAAGGTTGGTGCGATCACTCAAACAAAAGTGGACGGTCTCGACACTATGCGCGCTTCAACTTCTTCTGTAAAGCAATTCATCAATAGCTTGCCCTCTGACGTCAAGCCCTCCGATGACGACCCGGTTCGTGCTCTTGTGCTTACGGGCGATGATTTGGAAACTCTTGGTCCTGAAGACTGGAATACCATTGTCGGAAACTACACAGAAGTTGTGTTTGCTCGTACCACCCCCGAGCAGAAGCTCACAATTGTGGAGCAAATCAAAGCGCGCGGTGATAACACAGTTGCGGTAACTGGAGATGGAGTCAACGATGCCCCTGCATTGAAAGCTAGTGACATTGGCATCGCTATGGGCGCTGGAAGTGACGTGGCTAAAGAAGCTGGTAAGGTGCATCGGTACACTTCACTGGATATTAACGGCTTTGTAGCGTCTATGATTCTTGTAGACAACGACTTCACCTCCATCACTGTCGCGATTGAGATGGGCCGTTTAGTGTTTGACAATCTAAAGAAAGTCATCCTTTACTTAATGCCAGTGAGTGTATTCCCTTGGTAGGCTTGATACTGATCAGACAGGCCGGGACCTATACTCAACTAATGGCCGTGTTCACCAACGTCTTCCTTGGGATGCAGATCCCCTTGAGTTCGTACCTGCAAGTGTGCTTCTCCATCATGAATGATGTAGTGATGTCCATTCCGTTGATGTACGAGAAGGTCGAGGCTGGTGAGTTGTTTTCCTATCCTTCCGAGTCCGTTGTATAATGACTGCTGCAGATCTTATGCTTTGCAAACCACGTAATGCACGTACCGACCGACTGACCGACTGGAGATTCTTCTTTCAGATCTACTTCGTGAGTCGATCCCTTCGCTTACTTGTTTGCACCTAATCTACCTTGGAAGTTCATTGGATTAATGATCTGGCCTTGTGCGATGTCTATGTGGTTCTTGTACATGTCAAAGCAGGGTTTCGGGTTCTACAATGTCATCTTGGTCTATGACAAGTGGGCCCCCGGGTATAAAGGACATACTGTAGAACAACTGGTGCATTTTGTTTCTGTCGGTGAATGCACCTAGTGTGTTCTATCAGTATCATACGATGCATAAACTAACTCTCCTGCAGCTACGTAACAATGGTACTGATGCAATATGGTGTTATCCTCAGTATTCGAAACCGCCGCTACACAACAATCTACTCCAACCCTTTATGGGGTCCACGTCAAAATTTAGCGATTCCAATGGGGATGGTCGCTACTGTGCTCATTGCAATTGTTAACTTGTATGGTCCTGGGTTGCAGCGTGTCTTTGCTACTCAGCCAATACTCGGAATGTTCTGGGGGCTACCTTTTTGCTTCGCTTTGGGTGTTCTGGTTATGGACGAGTTGAGAAAGCTGATCGTACGAACTTATCCTAAGGTAAGATGCGCTCTCTCATCATTGTTCTAAATTTGATGTACGGCCCCCTCAATCGGTCATAGCCAAGATGGCGTGGTAGCTCTGGAACGGTGACTATCAAGACCATCACTTCCATCTGGAAATGGCTTGAAAGTCTTTCGTTGTTTATCTTGTAACTGTATGGAGTTTTGCTGCCAATTTCACTAGCTCAAAATGATCTCAACTTTCACTTGAAACGTAGGTAGAAATGTGTACTTGCATCCGATTCAACAGCTTTCGAGTAAATGTCACTTGACGGTTCGATCCTGTAGACGCAGTCGAACTGGTAACACAGTGAGTCAGATTCCCAGATTGTTGCTATTCAGGTTGAAACTGAAGTTATCGTATGAGTCGAGGAGCAGTTGATGATACAATGCAGTCTACTTCAGGAAAGCAATACGGAAATGTATGTAGAGTAGATATGACTACCACCAGGGGTATTCAGATGAAAAGGACCGCATACGGCATAGAGATCACGCTAGTTAATTGAAAGCTATGTGTGTGAGCTTGCAGCACTTTGTGTAAAACTGAATCAGATAAGATACAAAACCCACGAACAATAGCTATAGAAACAATAGCTGACCAGCCAATGTGCCGGTCGGAGTTTTTAGATATCTGACTACTTGTTCTGAGACTTTGACATACGCGGCGGGTGGAAAAAGCAGCTGCAGGTCAAAGCAGCTGCAACCCTACAGCTACGAGCAGCTGCAGAGCAGCTTCATAGCAGCTTCACAGCAGCTTCAAGCAGCTTCACAGCAGCTTCAAGCAGCTTCATCGCAGCTTCACAGCAGCTTCAAGCAGCTTCATCGCAGCTTCATCGCAGCTTCATATCAGTGACACAGCAGCTTCATCGCAGCTTCACGGCCATCAAAGCAGCTGCACTTCCGAGTCGGGCGTCCAATCTGCATCAAAGCATTAGTTCGGATACGGAACTCATTTGGTGAGGATGCTGAAGCTTACAGGACATCTACTACAATTCTATCACTACCGCTGATTTTGTAGAATTGTTTGACTTTGTTTGTTCAGGTACAACAGAGAGTCGGACTTTGTCTCTTACATCCCGAGTGAGCTATAAGGTATTCAGTCGTTCTCGTTGCTAGTAATATATTTGGTTTGCCATGAACTTCCGCACAGGAGAGAATTCTCTCCTGAACTCAGAAGTTCAGACGCCGGGCGTCCTCGAAGCTCAAAGCATCGGAGGAAGACGGACGACCCCGCCCAGCGTAGTGATACAAATAAGTAGAATACTAACTACATTGGACCGGGTGCATCAAAACCTGGCCAAGTAAACCTCAGTGAGGGAAAACCTTGGCTCAGGAAAAAGCTACCGTCCGAATAAATAACAGGAGGGAGAGGAGGGTGGGAAAATAGAAATTGAGTGGAGTAATTGAGCCGTTGGATTTGTGGATGGGAATGGCAGAACATGACGATGCGTGGCAGAGTGGTAGTGAGCGTATGGAGAGACGGCGAAGATGTCACGTGGTATCTGGAGTTTTGTGAGTTTGCTGTCTCGTCTCTCCTCTAACCTTATCTTCAGCTTAGGAATTCTTCCTTTAGCCTACATCAAGTAAAGTAGAATAAGAGTCTGCTCTAATAAATTCTATTTAAGTCAAAAAAAAAATTTGAAACTTTTCATCCCTAAAGTTCCGAGGACCAATATAGTGTGTTACTTCGAGTTCTGCTGCTTCAGCCGCTTTGACTCTCATACTGGTTTCCCAGCTGGCTGACTGAGTTTGACCATCTTTGTGTTTAAAGCGCATTTCTAACTGGAATCCAAACATAGGACCTTCCCCTATATCAAACAATTCCATTTGGCAACTTCAAGTAGATAGGATATCCGCTGATCTAAGGAATACACATAACTGCAGTACTATATTAGAAGGGAGATTGAAGATGATAAGGCCCCACTACAGTGGAGTTGGTCGTCACCACTGTTTATTATCTATTGGCATTGACTCGAGCTGGGATGCCTGCTACTCTTAGTGTTAGATGATACAAACAGTCAATTCAGATGACGGTATACTTGTATCTGAGTATGACGCGTGGAAATGAATTACTTTCCATTCATCTTCCTCTGCTTAGATCCTCGGACTTTAGAAAGGGAAGTAACTTGGGATATCCTCACCTGTACTTCGATTCTTAGATGGTCGAGGTGTGAGATCTAGATTCGGCATCCTGTTGAATCAATGTCTAGTCATCGCTCACTCATCCCGATGCCTTGTCTGCACCTCCTAACCACACAACCATGTTCTGGATCAGTTTTGCAGTTTTGAAAGCCAAAGAGGTCGATCGCCATGAATGCCGATGCTTCTTTGCTTCAGTTTGATAGTTTGTGTCAACATTTAATAGTTCGTGCAATTCATGTATGTTGTTGAACAAATTTGACTTTTGCATTAACAAGCAGCTTCAAGCAGCATTGCAGCAGCTGCACAGCAGCTTCAGACAATATCCAAGCAGCTTCATGCAGCTTCAATGCAGCTTCGTGCAGCTTCAATGCAGCTTTAGAGCAGCTTCAGTGCAGCTTCAGAGCAGCTTCAAGCAGCTTCAGAGCAGCTTCAAAGCAGCTTCAAGCAGCTTCAGAGCAGCTTCAGAGCAGCTTCAAGCAGCTTCAAGCAGCTGCAGAGCAGCTTCAAGCAGCTTCAGAGCAGCTGCATTGACACCAAGCAGCTGCATGTTGCCTATCAATGAAATACCAAGATTGGCCATGTTGCCTTCATCACCTCACAATGACTAGTTCCACTTGTCTACAAAGGTTCAGCTAGGTCAGACATGCATAGAGCACTTGGGAAGCAATGTAAACTGTTGTTTACAGTTATTTGTGCAACCCTGTAACATCAATGTAGCAAGCTCAATACAATTTCTTTGCTCTAGATATTGAGCTAGTGGATGGATCTATACTCAGAGAAAAGCTTTTGAGCAAGAACCAGCCTAATCCAAAGTCTGGGGTTGAACATCTGCTAAATTTACACTGTTTTGGTTAGACTGGCCGCGGTTCGGTTCGGTGCAGGTTCAGCCTATTTTTTCCGAACCCCGAACCGGAC
>QLOY01003653.1:0-22085 GCA_003313965.1 Megacollybia marginata
TGATTTCGAAGTGTCGGAATTACTGAAATCGACTAATTTCTCCACACTATGTCACGGTGTATCTGACTGCCCGCCTACGTGATTCCGACCTCGGCATTACATGAAATCCCCGCGAATTATTTTGGATGTTTACATGTCTAGACTCGACCACCTCCGAGAACTTCGAGACTCGGAAGTATTGGGATGAAGTCCCGAGCAATCCGGAACAATGGAAAGTTTGTCGTGCATATAGATGACGCGAATCGGTTTTTTTCTATAAAGAAGGCTCTGAGGATTAGTCTATATTCTATCTAATACAGCTTAATAAATGAAAACACAACTCGAAATGCTGTGAAGACATGGAAAGCGAAAAAGAAAGCGAAAAAGAATGAAGGTGACTCAAGTTCGTGTATTTGGACGTAGACGAATATCAATTTGTAAACAATCTAGCCTCGTGCAAATCATATCGGCTCAATAATATTCTACTCGGCAGTTAGTCTCCTGTAATCGGCCGATACCTAAGCACGAACTTTTTTCTGAGCTGATGCACCCGAATCCTCATTATTTGTGTTGCGACTTGGAGTCTCTGGGTGGAGGGGCTGGAAAATGACTTGAAATACGACAGACGTATCATATGTCTCTATGACTCGAAGAATAAAACACGTCATGACGTGTAGTAAGGCATTATTAGCAAGCTGTTACATAGAGGTGTCAAGGAGGCGTTTACTAGTACGCTCAAAAGGCCAACCCGATCATAGTCGGGAAATGGATGCCTGCGAATACAATACTGGTGCTTGGCACGAGCCCATAGAAGAGGTACTATTCCGGCAAAGGGTGGGACTCCTCAGGCTGGTGTTGCTTCTCAATTCATTCGCAGAACCTGGATCATTCGAGGCACCTATAGCTGTTCTCGTAAGTTCTCCTTCTACTATGTCTCAGGACTCAGACTTCAAGTCAACAATTTCAATACTAGACTCGATTCAGGGTCGATGACTTTCTTACGCGGTGACTACGGAGTCAGATATGTATAAAAGCTGGAATGTTTTTGCTTTTGAAGATCGCTTTAACTTGAAGCAACCTTTGTATTCTCAGCCAACATCATGTTATTCAAGGGTTTCACCGTGACCATCCTCACTTTGGCTGCGGCCATTCAAGTCCTCGCTGCTCCTGCTGTCGAAGCAGCCGATGATAACCTCGTCGTCGTTCAGACTTTGCCGTATGGCAACGGTACGCTTGTCGTCTACGGCAGTGCACCCGGCACAGTGACCGCCGTCAGTCCTCAGTCCCCTGCGCCGAACTGCGGCACCAACGCCGTCACTTGCAGCAGCAGTCACACAGCCAATATCAATACCTGCGCTTCTTTGATCAATGGCATACAAGATAGCAGTGCTCTGCTTGCCTCTTCTCCTCGCGCTCTGTGTCTCACCCAAGGCGGAGACCAGTGCTGTGTCAGTTGGTCAACGGATATTGGATCCGTCAACGAATCTGACCTGTTCAGCGCTGCAGAGGCGGTGTTCAACGAATGCATTAACGACAATCTCTCTGGTCTGGCACGCGATGTCTCTATCAACGGGCAGTGCTTGACTGAGTGCGTGTCCAATCGTGCCACCGGCTGCAGCTGAGCGCTGAGCTGGCGAGCAACAGGATACTTATACAACCAGTGGGTTTCCTGTTTGGGAGAATGGTTGCGGTCAATTGGTTTTCTTTACTAGCTTTTGTACGCAGTAGTATAACGTGTAACTGTCGCCACTTCAACTTGAAGTTTCCTGTCTTCTCGCTTTTTGCTCATGACTTCGGAGAATGCTTCGATGCCTTCGGCACGAGATGATAGCCATGAACAAACTGTCCGGCTTTCTTGAACACTCCTCATAATGCAACCTCCAGGTGGAAATGGATCGAGAAGCAAAAGAGGCAACGCGCCGGACGTACAAGAACCTGATTTGGTAGTGACTTCGAGTCTTCATCATTTTAACACATGACATGTGTTGTGTTTGGCACTGTTTGCTCCCCGCTCTGAACTTGAAAGAAGCAACACACGTGGAAGAATCAAACCAGAATCCTTCATTATCATTGTGCATCAAATGGCTGAAGCGTAGATTCAATTGCAGCGTCACATTCGAGGTAACAATATGGAGAGATATGGATACAAAAGCAAGATTACACCACATGTTTCAGAGAGCTACCAAACGCCAATCACTCGTCGACTCAAATTGAAGGAGACGTCGGACGCTCTTCCAGGCGCAACACTTTAGGCGGACGATTCTGAAGCTTTTTCACCCTCCTTACTATCGACGTAATGGGTGTAGTAGAATCGTTTCTACAAAGCATTAGCAGATTTGGGACGAAGAAAAAAGCAAGCCCACTTCTTTCAAGTTCGCGTCGGTGGCCTTGTCATCGACGTAATGGGTGTAATAGAAGCGTTTCTAATCATGTTCGTATCAGCAAATGCCAGAGATCGAGCGACACTGCAGTCGTACCTCGGGGGTGTTCACAGCATCCTTTGCGCTATCCTGGACGTAGTTGGTGTAGTAGAAGCGTTTCTAACCGTGTTTGTGGCTCGTCAGCACGAGCGGGACAATGATGGGACTCTAACCTCAACGTCGTTGTTAGCATCCTTGGCATCATCCTGAACGTAGTGGGTGTAGTAGAAACGCTTCTATCTCGGATGTTAGTACTCTGTCAGAATCAACCCTAAGTCGCACCTCATTCTGCTGAGAGTCCTTGGCAGCGTCTTCAACGTAGTTGGTGTAGTAGAATCGCTTCTAATCGCGGTCGTGAGCTTCGTTGTGACAGCGAAATAACGAGTCAAACCTCATGCTCGGAAGCATCTTTAGCATCGTCACCAATGTAGTGAGTGTAGTAGAAACGCTTCTACATCGGGCGTCAACACGTCGTCATCAAACGTTGAAGCCGTACCCCATTCTGTTGGGGTTCCTTCGCACCGTCCTCGACGTAGTGAGTGTAGTAGAAACGCTTCTACATCCGGCGTCAGCACTTCGTCGGTCAAATATTGAAGTCGTACCTCATTCTGCTGGGGTTCCTTAGCATCGTCACTGACGTAGTGAGTGTAGTAGAAGCGCTTCTACAAGACACGTCAGAGCGAGCCTGAGTGCAGGAAATTAGAATAGTCACACCTCATGCTCAGAAGCATCCTTGGCAGCATCACTGACGTAGTGGGTGTAGTAAAAACGTTTCTAATAACCTATCAGCATGAGTCGGAGACGTGGCAAAATCGAACTTCAAGGTTGCTAGCGTCCTTTGCATCCTCATAGTTAGTGTAGTAAAAACGTTTCTAATAACCTATCAGCATGAGTCGGAGACATGGCAAAAATCGAACTCCGAGGTTGCTAGCGTCCTTCGCATCCTTGTCCGCTTCATAGTTGGTGTAGTAAAAACGTTTCTAAGAACCTATCAGCATGAGTTGAAGACATAGCAAAAATCGAACTTCGAGGCTGCTAGCGTCCTTCGCATCCTTGTCCGCTTCGTAGTTGGTGTAGTAAAAGCGTTTCTAATCATTTATTGAGTACGATCCCAAGAACGAAAGAGATTCAAACCTCGACGTCGTTGGCAGCATCGTTGGCAGCATCCTCAACGTAATGGGTATAATAGAAGCGTTTCTAAATCATAATGAGTCGTCAAGAGCTAGAGAATTGAAGAGGAGTCCTACTTCTTTCGCATTCTCATCGTCCTTCACCTGCTGTATATCCGACGACGAGGGCTGCTAAAGGCAAAAGATACAAACATAGTGGGTGTAGTAAAATCGTTTCTTTGATAAATTCAGTCGAGTTGGATGAAGGGACGGGGTTTCGCACCTCGTTGGTCTGAACGGCGCCCAGCTTTTCTCGACGTTAGCAAACAGATGCAAGAGATGAGAAAAGTAGGACCTTTCCATAAGAGGGGGCCGGAAGGGCCGCAGACATGCAAGCCAGAGTTGCGAATACAGCGAGAGTTGCAAACTTCATACTGATGAGACGATGCTAGGATGCTCGAGTCGATGAATACTCTTACTCGAATACATCCAGCTTTTATACCACAGCGGCCCCAGATCGAAAATTCTATAAATCTGCGGGCTTGGGCACGACGATACGCAGTTGCCATTCGGGAAGCAGACGGAGATAGGCAATTGCGTAATTTGAAGGCCTTGTTCGCGTTCCTTGTACACTTTACATGAAGAGAATCAATGAATCGCGGAGAATTGTCTCAGATGATAGACGTCATACCGTCAATAATGATGCCTTTTCTAGATGTATAGCCAACGGATAACGGACTTTATCGGTGGCAGGAACAAAAGTGCGGGCGCGAGAAGACGACGGGAGTTGCTTCTCATCTATGTTAGACGGTGGCGCCGAATAAGCAGAGAGTTGAAATGGTGGGAAGGTTGAGAATTATTACCTACATTCAAGCTTGGCTACCAATTTATGACTCACGTTCAAGTTTGTAGGTACCTATCGCGATCGAAAACCGAGGCTTGAGGAGCATCAAGAGTATCCGTTTTTTGCCGTTGAAGATTCGAGAGTTTCGCACACGCCCGACGGTGCGCGGCACCCGCAGTGGAAGAGGACATGTAAGCGAGAGAGAAGGCTTACGACGTCCTCAACAAGACAACGCCACGAGACATCGAATCCTAGTGGAATCCTGGGCGTCCGAATCGGTGGCCGTAGGGAAGTAAAAACGACCTCGTCTATTGACGAAGCTCTATGCTCGCTCTCGCAAGCATGTGATTGCCTCGCGTACATTCAGGCTTTCAAAATCTTCCCTTTCTCAATTTCTTCCGATCTCCGAGGCTGGTTCGCAGTTTGGACTGACTACTAAGTTTCGCATGGCCAGGATTCCCAATTGAGCATGTTCTCCATAGTAACGGAAAGGAGGGTGCGCTCCGACAGAGAAGTAACGAGACAGAGGAGGTTATGTTAAGGCATAAGCTCGTGCATATAGCGCAGAATAACAAAGTCATCGTGATCCCTAACACTTGTGCTGTTGATCCTAGTCTAAGTAACATATCCATATAGCTGGCAATTCTTTCAGCGACGATTTCTGATGGAGCAGCACGAAAAACAGACCACGTCTCACTGTGTAAGACGTGTATTCAGATATAAATGACCAAATTAAAGGAAATTGAAGAGGATGTGGCCGGACCATGTCTTTGATGATACCAAATTCTGCACAACAGCCTGAGCTGCGCATCCACGCTTACTGACATTGCTTCGTTCGTCATCATCGACAGAGAAGAGGAAGCCGTTATTGAGAATACATCTGTGTTACCCTTGTCGCTACCGTTGGAACTTGAGGAATCATCCGAGTCGCGGTACCAATATTAGGAAGAAAACGTAGCCCAGTTAGCACTGCATTGAGGAATATCCAGCGTAGAGAAAGCGACGACAGCATAGACAGTAAGTTGGGCCAGGAGAGAGCGGAAGTAAACCGGAAAACGACCTGATAAAATGTCAATAACGGTGGGTACTCCCGAGTCTCAAGAGATCTAGCTATGAGTGATCCGGAAGCATTAAGAGGCCTCTGAGGCACTGTAGGTTCATGCAAGCGAAGTTTGAGTAGGAATTTGGGGTTCACATCGCTTTGTGGCAGCGGCGGCGGCAAATACTCGGGCTGGGCATTTGGTTCCGTATATATTATCTGAAGAGACGATAAATCAAAGCAAGGAAACGACCATTGTCATCCAAACTTGGAGTTGTTGAAAGAACTTGAAACACGTGTCATGAGTCACGTTACATAACTGCGCAATTTTCCATCCGTTGCAAAGAATCCGCTCATGCAACACAACGAATCCATGGACCCGACATAAATCCTTAATCAAGCGACTGTACCTCAATAAACGACTAATTATGTATAATAGGGCAACTGCCCATCAAACAAAGTCATATCCTTTGACCAAACCTCGCCATCTGCCGCTGCCTTCTTAAACTCCTCTGCCCTCTGTACATACCCATCGACAGCATCCTTCCCAAGGACGATCCTCAACGGCGCATTCGGGTCTTTGGATACGTCGTAAATGATCTTGTTAAGTCCTGGCAAAGAGTAAAACGTGAATCCACGACTTTGTTGCGATGGGAGCTTGTCGTTGTCACGATAGGCGGGATGTTTTTCGGGCGCACGGGGGTTGATGGTCATAGGTGTCATGACGAAGCAGGGGCAGAGGATGTTGAGCTAGTGGAAAAATGGGTTGGAAGAAGAGAGGGAGAAGAGAGACGACGGACTTTGACGTTCCAATCGGGGTCGAGCTCCTGGTATAGTGTTTCAAGGAGGATTTCCGAGGCTGCTTTTCTGAAAGGAATGTTAATGACGAGGGAGGAAGAGCAAGGGGATACCGTACGCAGCGCAGTACCACTACAAACACAAGGACCATTAGCAAGAGGAAGGAGGTACGGAGGTGCGACGTACACCAGCCCCAGGCAGAGGCTTAGCTCCCAAATAGGAACTGATATGAATAAGTCGACCTCCTTGGGGTTTATTGAAATCGCGGAAGGTCTCGACTGCTGCAATGGCAACATTACGCGATCCCCAAAAGTTGGTCTAGAGATACGCAAAGGTCAGATCGGAATAATAAGCAACCGCCCCACAGAGATAATAGCCTGACAGTCCTCCTCAGGCGTACTCTCCACCTCAGCATTGATTGCAACCCCAGCATTCGAATAGACAACATCAACACGACCAAAGTGTTCTCTTCCGGTTTTGAAAACGGATTTGACCTCTTCGTTGTTGGTCGTATCGAGTTTGAGAACGAGTAGCTTGTCCGAGGTGTATTGTTTGGTGAGTTCTGCTAGCACTTGTGGTTTACGGAGGGTAGCGATGACTTTGTCGCCGCGTGAGAGGGCTAGTTCGACTGCGCCACGGCCGATACCGGAACTTGAACCAGTTACTACGGAAAGAGAGGTTAGGATTGTGTCTAGATGGAGATTCGGCGGGGAACTTGCCTAACCATACTTTGGAGGACATTGTGCCGAAAAGAATGGATTGCTGAAGCGGTCAAGAGTAAAAGGGTTACTTAGGGATGTTTCGATCTGTGGTTAGCAAGGGATAGGAGCCTCGCAGAGGCTTTGGGGGAGAATTGGAAGGGAACAAAGGTCGGTCTCCAAGAGGGAATTTATCGTCCAGCGGCTCCAGCCGTATCTAGGCGATGGAAGTCCATGACCAATAAAATAAACCAATAAGTCGTAAGCAGACCGTCGCTTCAAGCGCACCGTGTGAAGCGTGCGTTCGGTTTTGGCTAGTCTTCCGGTTGAATAGTTTTCACTTGACGAGGGTCTCGCTTGCTCTTTCTCGAGGGTTGGTTAACAGAATCTGAAAGAGAGAGATCGACCGTTATGGGGGATCGACAACACGTCGATGACGACACAAAGGGGCTAGTTTGACCCCATGACAACCGCAACACGCGCCTGAGGCACGCGAATTCGAAAAGCATGCAATTGCGTATCAAATCATGGCTAAATCAAGACGAAAAAGATTAGCTGCTTTATATCCCAACCTGTCCACCATATAATTGTCATCGACTCTTAATCCATCAAAGTATGTACGCTCTCTCAGCCATTCTGCAAAGGACTGGTCAATGGTCCTGGGACGGTAAGAGTTGTCTGACCTGATCGACGGAATTGAGTGGGTACGACAGCGGGTTGATAATACGCGTGTCTTCCCTCGCTAGCATTCATGGCAGCGATGCGTTTAACGGCTTCTTGAACTCTGGGTGCGAGTTGGGAGAATTCTTTGTCTGTGACGAATACTTCTGCATAGCTGCAACACATCAACGGGCGTGTTCCCAGGATGGCATAGCTTACTCTCTGAATAAGGCAGAGCAGATATCGTTTAGAGTGATACCATCCGGATTTCGTACGACCGTGCACCAAGGACTAGCCCTAGTGACGATTGCGAGCTGTGAAATACGTGGCATTGTCGCTGGTTCGTCCTTACACGAGAACGGGGCTTCTTCGTTGTTCTCGGTGAGGATACCAGTTTGGCCTGCTGAAACTAAGTATTTCAAAGTTTACCCAGAGCGTAGCCCACCTGTGGCAAGATTGAATATGAGCTGCGCATGCGAGGGATCTTCCTTGCGCAGCATCGGATGCAGCTCTACCTTGATCTTGAGCAGGTAGAGTTCCGTTTGGGTTAGCACTGGACCATCTTCACCACGCGTCAAGATTTTCCCGATTTCTCAATAAAGGAGACGTTACACGATAGGCCATTCTTCCATTTACCGATATCAGCCATTCTGATCACGGTTTCCGATTTCTCATTCGGTGGTATTGAGGGAGAACAAAGGAAAACGAGACAAGCGTTGTACCGGTCCGATCGGAACAAATAAACAATGACTAATCCCGATCAGGCGCTCAGCGCCAAGTTTTTTATTGTCTTCCGGCAAGGTCTTTTTAAACAAGAAACTTATTGCGTCGTGCACCGAAAAAGCTGCCGAAAGACCTTGCCTTCAATCTTCAATCTTTAACGTTACACAGGTCCGTTCACCTCGAACTACTCTCTGACCATTATTCTTAATATCGTTAGACGATGAAACACAGCATCTCACTCTGCACCAAATGCGACCACAAATACACCCTAATCCTTCCAGACCCTCTCCCATCCACAGATCTCCACTCAAACCACTCCCCAACCCAACAGGAACTCGACATCGTCCACGAAAAACTCTCCCAAACCAACTCTGCCCTCTCACAAACCCAAATCCAAATCGAAACCCTCCAAAAGACACTGTCCAAACTCACCTCAACTCGTCAATTCCTCGAACGAACACGGGATCAATATAAAAACTATACGAGTGTCATCCGACGTGTCCCCTCCGAGCTGTGGTCTATCATCTTTGAAATGGCGGCTGAACAAGCTGCCAACGAATGGTTCCAATCTCCAGCTGATACACGCACGTTCATCGAAATGACCCCTCTCAATATCTCGAGTGTTTGTTCCAGATGGCGCCATGTCGCGTTGGATACACCTCGGATGTGGACATTTATTTCTTTGGATATCGCGAATTTTGATTTAGATCCCGTTTGGAATGCGGGCAAGAGTCATCTCCGCCGGACGATTCGAAGGACTAGAGGGTTACCCCTTTCGATGAGGTTGTCATTGCCGAATGGGTATCCCGCTCTTCCGACGTTTTTGGATGATGTTATGGATACCTGTGCGTCGTGGCGTGAGGTTTGGTTTGAAGTTAGAGGAGATGGATGGATGACGCCTACGACGATGCACAAAGCCGCCGGTAACCTTCCTAAACTCGAGTTTCTTGCGCTTTATGGACCGCGGAACCGGGTTGAAATGATAACGTATGCACCGTCGTTTTCCGTCGCTCCTGAGTTGCGACATCTACGGGTGCAGACAGACTTGGTAGTGGCTGATCTCAACTTTCGAGAACAGATTCTGTCGATTCATTTTGATCGATGTGGGACGACTGCGATGTTCAATTCGCTGCATTATTGTCCGAATGTCGAGACTGTCATTTTGGAGAATACGGATATGACCCCTCTGGATCACACATGGCGACAGACTTTCAAAAGCGTTACCACCCTCGATGTCAGATCGACCCGCAGATTTAACGAGAGGAGTATTAGAGGCCTCGTGTTACCCCAACTTACCTCGCTCTACCTCTCGCAAAGTTCGGAATCGACATCGTTTCCTATGAAAGATGTTATAGCTCTTTTGAAGCGATCCAAAACCAACCTTACCCATCTCGAAATTACGGGCGTCGAGTATATGAATCCGGGCCATCTGGTGGATTTCATCCAACTTTCACCCAACCTCGAAACATTGATTATAAAAAATCCAATGGGATACGAGCTTCTGGCTCAGCAGCTCATCTACGCTCTTACCTACAACCCGGAGACGAACGAGGAAGACCCGGAGGAAGATACGCTTCCGAACCCTCTCCTTCCCAAACTAACACGACTGGAGGTCTCAGTCGAGGACAGCGTCTCACCTGACATGTTAACAATGCTCGAATCCAGAAAGTCGACTGCCTCGAATACATCGCCTCTGGAATACGTGTCAATCGGGTTATTCCAACTCCGCGATCCGCCCAGTGAAAAATGGGTTCGTTCTGTACCAAGAGTCGATCTCTCCACATTTTCTACCAGATTACAGGACCTCCAAAACGACGGAGGTTATGTTTCAGTTTTTCTTAGGTAGTTGTTTCTTGTAAACCGTGACCGCTTGAGTCATGTGATGTAAAATCAAGTTTTCTTTTTCGCCTTGCTAACTGTGATGTTCCTTGTGAGGCTGCGTTCTGCGCCTGCAACTCATCGACATAGGCATTTTCCACTGCTAAAGGCGCGTCATGGTTTCAGATCCTGCGGCGGTTACAGCTCGTACTTGATAGAGAAACAGCCAAGCTAGGAGCTACGGCGAGCAACCCTAGGTAAGGAGGTTTCTTCTGGAAAAGCTCTAGCCATCGATTCAATCAAGTCCCATAAAACAGTCTACAGAGGATGACGATTCTCAAGGTATGTAGGTCTAAACTACGTAGCCATTCTTATTCTCCTTTAGCTGGCCTCTCGCATCCCTCTCGTTATGGTCCCTGCACATACGCAAACGTCTCTGAAGAGTGCGTTGCCCAGCTCGACGAAAGAGCAGTGAATCCGTCTTAGTGACTTCTTCAAAGCCTCCTACAAGGCATTGGAGGCTGAGTAGCATGGTGCCATTCAACGACCTTCAGCCCTCTTCCGAAGAGACCCTTGATGCTTCTGACGATGAGCTCATCAACTCTCGTCGCCAAGAAACGGCGCCGCTGTTGTTCCTGTTCACGACGATGTCTTCCTCAACCGATATGGTGGCAGCACGAAATACAGCAGGCGCACTGATGAAACGTTCGCCGCTAGCCTCCATGATCGCACCGACAGTGCTAAACTAACTACGCTCTATGGCATAGCACCCGCGTACTTTCTAAGCTCTAACAAGGAGCTGCGAGGGAGATGCATAAGCGGGAGAGAGAAGAAGGTTAATCGTCACGGGAGGCCAGCAAGGAAGCAGGTGCTTTGGAATTGATATTGTGTGGCCGTACAGCTGCGGTACTACTTGATTTCAAACCCTGCCTCGCGTATACACTTCCCCGTCTCCTCTTGGCTCAAAGTCGACATAGCGGACACTGTTCGACTTATCTATCCACTTAGTCGGGATCAGGTCTGCCCCCAGTCCAAGCAACATTTCAGTTCCCCGAGCTGGACTGGATGCTCCCGTTCGACGCCCAAGTCTCCGAACCTACGAGCACAACGATTCTCATACATTGTTCGGGTGGTGCCCGTTCGCCAACTATCCTCAGCCTACCTCCTTGGAAAGTTTTCGATGTCTCTCAAGGAGTCTCTGGGTATGGTTATTCGAAGACGACCTTCGGTTTGTCCGAATCCAGGCTTCTTGAAGCAACTTCGGACGATGGACAGGCAACTTGAAGAAAAAGATAGTCTCGACGGGATAGAGTCTTTGCCCCTTCTAAAGACGAAAAGACTTCAGTTGTTGGATGGTGTTTCTGATAGCAAGTGAGTACTGTCAATCCTGTCATCGTTCAAGTTTGACTTCCTAGACTTCGTCTTGGTTTTATTAGTAGCCCGGGATAGCATCTTCAGATGAAATATAGAGCCTGATCGAACTCGTCTTGAATGTTTGCGACTCGCAAGTACATCCATCTCTCATTGTACATCCTCCGTCAATTCTAATTGGATTGGACTACCTGTATAAAGACTAGATACAGACCCATCAACTAGCTTTCAACCTTAGGGAAGTGAATTACTTCTAGGAGGATTGGGCCGTGGCGGCGGAGCAGTCGGAGACAAAGAATTTTGTCTCTGTGGTCTTGGTGGTGGCGGCGGCGGTATAACCCTACCAGGTGGAGTATTTTCCTTATCAGACTCTAATCAGATCGTTAGGTAAGTTGCATGGAATCAAAGTGAATTTCGCTTACTGATGAACTGGCGAAGGTCAAACAATTCCGTTGATGGAGCTTGTGGGTTATTCTCTTCTTTCCAAGGTTTCAAGTCGTTCACGTGGGCTTTCTTGATAGCATCCTCACCCACATTGATTTTGCTTTGCCTGTTTGTCCTATTATCAAAGCCAGGACTATGTGCTAGTGTGGGGACAATTTCTTCGGTATGGGCGTAATGTGTGAATGGGGCGTTCTCCCCGTGACTCATCTGAACCAATGGAACGTAGCCGTTAGCATCCTGGCTACCAAGGGTAACAGCGGGATGACGATGATCTGTGTGCTGTCCAAAACTTGATTCGATATATATGAGTCCGAACTATGTACAAACCTTCTGATCGAGGCCATCCTGCTTTGGGATCAAGTCACCAGGTTTGACCTTCACCATATCACCTGGGTTTGGTGCTGGATTGTCTATGGGCCTGACTTGTTGATTCTTGGGCTTCTGGAGAAGGATCAAAAATAAACATGGGATTGTGGGATAATGTACCCAGCGGTTCTTGCCTTTCGAATTTTTTGGGGGCATGGGAAGGGCCCATACCGCTAGAACAAGTTGGAATACAAGAAAGCCTGAGACGAGCTTCATGAGAAGGAATGTCGAGTTAGAGAAAAGTCGAAGTCTTGATGAAAGCGTTGACGCGGACTGTTTGAAGGGTGGGAGACCAGCTCTAAGGGACATCATCCTTCATGGAAAAGCCTTTTATATACTGCTGCCATGACTTGCTAACTGCTGCTACATGGCCGTTGGACCCACAAAACGTTGAGCGAATGGCCATGCCACTAAAGCCGCTTATCTCCGGAAAGAAGCCTTCAAGCCTGAGGAACACGGTTCACGACCTGAATGCCGCTTTCTAAGTCGTCCTGGTTCGAGCGCCAGCCCAACCGTAAGCTGAAACTTGATTTCAGCTATTGAAATCTTGGTTAACGATCATACTCAATATACTGTAATAATACTGTCCTACTGTCCTACCGTGTCATTTGCGTGTCATAATACCATTAATATATCATTGACACCGCCCAAGCTCAGCGCTGATCAGTCGCTTCTGCTGTAGGAATCCCGCTTCTTTATAATTTTGTGAAAAAGCTCCGATCACGACAGGCACAGCTCGCTTCCACCCACCATGACCATGACTCCTCAGCTACCCACAGAGCTTTGGGGCAAAATCTTTTCGAAACTCAATATTCCTCGTGAACCTGTGTTGGGTGTCTGCAAGTCATGGAGAGACATCGTGCTGGGCAACCCGCGCTGTTGGAGGCGCATTACCATTTCAAACCGCAATGCGTATATCATGTCTGAGCAGATTTCACAGGCTTTCGGACGGAGTGGGTCACTTCGAGTTGATCTAGCCGTGCATCTACCTTCCATTCTTCCTGAGACGGCCACCAGGAATTACGATGATGTTGCTGAGATTGTCGCTACCCACTTTCACCGCATCAGATCCTTTAGGCTGTCAGCTGCCGATCAGGTCTATTATGCGTTGTTTTTGAAGTCTCTTGTTGCCAGCTTACCCTCAGAAACGAGATATCTTCCTCTCAGTGAGCTGATTATCAGGCTCCGCAGTGAAGACGATCACTATGATGTTCGCTCCCAGGTGGAGCTGGGGCGACTACTCGCTCTTTCTACACAATTGGAAAACCTTCAGTTCCCTGCGTATAGCATGGTCATTCCAATCATACAATCCACCCTCCCCTCCATAACATCGCTCACCCTAGCTGCAGCTGGAACATCTGGACCTCATGTGGCACCTGGAATATATTCCTTCATTGGTCGATGCCCTTCTCTCAAATCCTTCGCTTATACCACTCCCGATCTCGAATGGTCTGACACCACACCAGATTTACCAGTGTCAACTACAATTACATTTAACTCCCTGACAAATATTGTTGTATCGTGTCCCACGGACGCTTCAGACATCTTCTTATCGAGAATGGTATCTACTCCCACATTGCAATCTGCCATTCTAGATGGCCGTACTGTGCTCCATGGTAGCACTTATTCTTGGAACGACTACACTTCGACATCTATTGAGCGCATGCTCCTCTTCCTCGGTAATCATCGCACTCTGACTTCCCTCGAGATCATACAGCTAGCCATATCTACGAACACTTGGCAGTGGCTGTTTCAAGGAACACCTGGGCTTGTCTTCAATAATGCGGTTCGGTTTGAGGGACTCGAATCCCTGACCATCGATGAAAACCGTGACAGTGTTGAACTCTCTGAGGATGGGAAGATTCTGGGTATACGTCACACGATAGAGTCTTTGAACCTTACCTCCTTGAAACGCCTGCATCTTCGTTCCATTGTCACTATGGACGTAGATGCCTTTTATAGATTCATTGTTGGCTTAGGATCCAGAGACTTTGAGTTGATACTTGAAGACTGTCATCGACTTGCGGAGGCTGTGTCGCAAATAGCATTATCACCTGGGATCGCAGTGACGTTGATTCAAGATAGACGCAATGATGACCTGGTTCGTCGATGTTGGGTGCGTGGATATCCGTGATGGTTTGTTTTCTAATGGATAGTAATTCAAAGCCACATTCAAACTTTCCTCAATGGACTTTCAAGAGTCTGGATCCCTTCAAAGACGACTCGTATCTATGGGATGGTTGGTTTATATCTTTGGTGTTGTTTTCAGATACTTATTTATGGTACAGAGTCTGAGAATGATGCATCCAGTGACGAGTCTGAAACAGAAGATTCAGAAGGAGAGTCTCCGGTTGACCGTTAAGAAGGAAAGATACTTTGGATATTGCGTGATCTACTACGAGTCTGCACTGATGCATACACGTACTGTATGTACGTTGGAACTACTACTTTGCCTTCAAGTTTCCCATAGTCCGAATTGCTTCTTCAGCCCGCTCAAGTCCTTATTTGATTAGATATGGCGAAATCCCACTAAGGACCCGGTCTTTCAAGTTGTGTTTTTATACTCCTGTCGTCCGCGGCTTCTCTCGGATGGTGCCGAGAATGATGTCCCTTCATTCCATTCATTTCAAATCCCTTTCTCATATTTGGGTTCTCCAAGGATAGAGGAACATGCAAACAGCGACTGGTTAAGGTACTACTTTGCCACAATCAATGTTAGCTACACTTGGGTCCAGTCTCACGCACCTGGCCACAATAGTCTGTAAAGACAGTCGGTTACTAAGTGTTACGGCGTCTTTGTAGGCCCTATGCCGCTTACTGGATTGGTCTGGGACGCGGAAATGCAACGGAAATGCAACGCGAACGTGATGGCCTGCTGTTAGACAATAATCAAAGTCCGGTGGTGACATATCAGTCGGATGCTGAACCGGCGGCGTACCATGATACAACTGAGGATGTCCGGAGGGGTTTTATCTGCCTCCGCTCGCTTAGAGATCATCCTCCCGCATTTATAATGCGTTTGCGCTCACCTGGAGTGCATGAAGTTGATGCATACAACGTGAGGATTATCCTTTCCCAACAGCGCAACGAGCGCAGTGGAACCAGAGCTTTTCAAGCTAGGTTCTGCAAATCTGAGCTTTTTTGAATAATAAAACAGGGAATAGCTTACTGGGACTTGAATGTCGAGACTCACAAAAGCACTCTTCAACGCATTGCAATACTGATACTTATGGTATCCTTCTTCAAGCAATTTCTTGTGAAGATTCTTTGCGGCATAGGTTGCTGATTTCCAACCTGGGACTTTGTAGAAGAGGGATTTGAGAGAATAGTGACGATGCACACCTCCATCAGAAAAACCAAAGTAAGTCACAGGGTTTGCATTGTCGATGCCGTCGTTCAAGTTGAGGAAGATCCTATGCCTGTCCTCCATTCCTACATGGATTGAGATCTGTATGCGAGAAGAAAATACCAAACTCACGATTGCGCCAGCCTTGGATGTCTGTGCCGCTATACCAGAGCTAAGAGCTTGGAGTTGCTTCCAGAGAAACCTCGTTTCTGTGTCTAATGAACAATAACAATTGAATAGAGTCAGCGCTAGCACTTACATGGAAAACAACTATACGGACAAAACATAACGGTCGTAAATGGCGAGGTCGCAAGCTCGCAGCGTGCAGACTCCCGAGGCCCATGTTTCGCCATACTCAGTCTTATCCGCCGCGTCAAAGAATAGAAACCATAACCAGTCATTCCAGAAAGCTTCTCCGTCGCTCCTACGCAAGATCCTCCCGCACCTGCAGCGATAGATACCACACACGCTCCTCTCCTTCCCACTAACACGACTGGAGTTTTCGGTCGAGGACAGCATCCTACCTGATATCTTAACAATGCCCGGATCCTGAAAGTCGACTGCCTCGAATGAATCGCGTCTGGAATACGTGTCGGTCGTTATCCCAATTAACTGATCCGCCGGGTGAAAGACGAGTTCGTTCTGTGCCCAGAGTTAACTTATTTGTAGCGTGTACGAGCCCGCAGAACCTCTAAAGTAGCGGAGGGTATTTTTCAGTTTTTCTTAGGTAGCGTTTCTTGTAAACCGCATTGAGTCATGTGATGTAAATGTTTATTATACCCAAACGCACCCCTGCGAAAAACAGTGCACGTGATATGTCACATGTACATGCTGTCGTTGACAAGTTCCGAGTCTTTTACGTAGTAAAAACTCGGTTTTATAAGGTCCACTTTTGTAGACGCCTGAGCTTATTTTTTTGCCTTTTATGAGCAAAAATTGCCACGGCTGGTCACGTTTACCGGTACACGGGTTCTCAAGTTACCGCCCTTTCCGTGTTCCCACACTCCGACCCTTCGCTTTCCTGTTCTCTTAGGTCTCGTACCCATCCCTTTTAGCGCACGGCAGAAACAGATGATTACGCAGCGGGGCATTTGGTCTACAAATTGCCCATGCCAATGATGTCATCTCTAAGAAAAGCACAGCTGAACATGACTGTATACAGTATACGGCTATTCTCAACAAACACCCATCGTCCTTTCCTGTCGTATTCTACCTCTATATACCACGTCCGTTGACGCTTTAATCTATTTATTTTTACTTGGCCATAGTTGTCTTCATTGTCCCAGAAGTCTCGAATCCATGCATCATCGTTACCGGCTTCGAAAGGGTTGCAAACCGAAAAAATGCTTTGGCTAATGGCTTGTGGGTCGGGGCTGCGAATCGAGTTGCCGGGCCAAATATAGAAGGCAGCTATCGTTGGCCTCACAATTCATGCCTTCAGGTGAGCCCGTAATCCATATTTTTTTTCTTTCATGTCCTATATGTTGAATAGCATCTTCCTATGCAAGACTTGGAACTGCCACTTGTTGGCCCATTGGCATCCCAACAAGCCTTGTATCTCAGTCTGTATGTCTTTAAACGAAGCTAGTAGCTTATAGTTCTGTAAATAGTACTCAATGAGTAGTGAAAAGTGAATTAATTCATGCACAAAGTTACTGCGGTGCTATCAGCCCATGTTCTCTTGCATTTTAAATTGTCTGCACTTTTACGTCTCCTTTTCTCACGGCCAATGTCACCGCCGACACACTCAGGAATATCTCTTCAAACTTGACAGCCAGACTTGGATGCACACCTTGACACATACCTTCTTCAATCATATCATCTGCACA
Organism: Megacollybia marginata; assembly: GCA_003313965.1. Taxonomy (NCBI): domain Eukaryota; kingdom Fungi; phylum Basidiomycota; class Agaricomycetes; order Agaricales; family Porotheleaceae; genus Megacollybia; species Megacollybia marginata. The sequence goes on from QLOY01003653.1 coordinate 17,445, forward strand.
ATCCTTGCTTGGCTATAGAAGGTCTCGAAACTGGTCAGACTCGGAATCACTGAGCATTAGATACCAGATTCCTTACTCGTGCGATCTCTGGATCAAGGCCTGTATCATCAAAGGAAGTCATATCTGATGATTCGGAACAGTCCTCAGAATTACTCAGTGCTAGAGATATTCCAGCTTGTTGAGCGTGTCGGCGGTGACATTGGCCGTGAGAAAAGGAGACGTACAGTGCAGACAAGTGCAAGAACATGGGCTGATAGCACCGCAGTAACTTTGTACATGAATTAATTCATTTTTCACTACTCATCAAGTACTATTTACAGAACTATAAGCTACTAGCTTCATTTAAAGACATACGGACTGAGATACAAGGCTTGTTGGGACTTGTCAACGACATGGCATGCACATGTGACATATCACGTGCACTGTTTTTCGCAGGGGTGCGTTTGGGTATAATAAATGTTTTCTTTCTTTCTCCGAGTCGGTGCTAACTGTTATGTTTCCTCGTGAGGCTGTGTTCTGCGCTTGCAACTCGTCGAGAGACATAGGCGTTTCCCACTGCTGGAGGCGCGTCATGGTCTCAAACCTCGCTGCAGCAATTACTTACCGGGTGGTAAGCTCGAGAAACGCAAGCTAGGAGCCACGGCGAGCAATCTAGGTAAGGAAGTTTCTTCTGGAAAAGCTCTAGTCATCAATTCAATCAAGTCCTGCGAAACAGTCTACAGAGGTTCGAGGACGACGATTCTCAAGGTATGTAGGTCTAAGCTACGTATCCATTCTTACCTATTCTTGCTAGTATTCTCCCTAGCTGGCCCTACATCTACCCTCGCATCCCTCTCGTTATGGTCCCTGCACACACACAAACGTCTCTATCAAGGGAGACTGCGTTGCCCAGCTCGACGAAAGAGCAGTGAAGCCGTCTTAGTGACTTCTTCAGAGCCTCCTACAAGGCATCAGAGGCTGGGTAGCATGGTGCCAGTGTCGTAACAATCTTGATCACAGGCGCAAGAATCCCCGTTATACGATTGAACGCTGCACAAAGCGAGTCTCCGGTCCCGCGATGCGGGGCTGGAAATACTTCAGGAGTGTAGGCGAACAACACACCGTACATTGCGTTTCTAACCATCATGATCAGTCAAGAAAGTCAGAGTCGGATGATATGTACACACTGTGTCAACCCCGACTCACAGTGACACGAATATGCGAGCACATCCGCTTGTTTGTTGCTCGTCGTGAACAAAAACAGAAAGATTCCCGTTAGAGCAGTCGACACTGCCATCGTAACCTTTCGTCCTCCCATTGCGAATCCAGACGTATTCTTCCGAGTCCAATCCACAACTAGGCTCGCGATAATCGATCCAGGTACACCCAACACAGAGATGATCGAGTAGTTGCAGTACGTCGTGAATGTAGAGCTGCTCCCATCCGTTGAAGAAGAGAAGGTTGGTCCAAGCGGGGACCGGGCTGTTGGTTGGGTTTGTAAGGGAGGAAGGGGTTGGTGCGATGTTCCGGGGTTTTGGGAGTCCTCTTGTACTCTAGAATTGGTGTCAGTATCTACTCTAACTCACTCTGGTCGTGTCCAAACGAAACCTCTTCGCTGGATGTGCTCCGGGCTCTGTGCTCGCTCTAGGCTCTGCTCATAAGGTGACTCTATTATGTAATATGTACAAAAGCGGAAACTAAGTCCAAGAGTACATATAACTAATGAATAGCTTTCCACAGCTTCAGATAACATCTATTGGCATTCCACCAGGCTTATACCACATCACTATGAGGGTGGCCAGTCCTCAACACACTTGCTCAAGGTGTGAGTGATGATCAGGTGGTGTGGATATCTGTATCCTTCACATAGGTTAGCATGGTAAGTACTAGGTATCTAGAACTATAAAAAATGGAGATTGTAGTAGTAGAATGGGTATTGAGGTGGTTTGCATGGTGGTGGTAAACTAGTGTTGATATCATGGTTGTGGTGGTGAAATGATTATCGGATGGATGAGAGAGTCTGAGGACAAAAGAGGGGAATATGGGTGAGTCTAGAGAAGGTCAGTATTCACAATGAATAATCCAGAATAGTGGTATATGCAAAGGAAGTGGGAGTGACTATCAGTAGGTCACACCACCCTTCCACACTGTCACATGTGTTGACAGGTAGAACATTATGAAGTTGTTGAACAGAGGGTACGCTAGTCTGATCAGTCCCCAAAGTAAGATCATGATTGTAGTATTGACCGCCAGACGTTTCGTTGAGAACAGCGGTTTTACGTGCGATCTGCAGCTGATGAGAGATACAAACGGTGCAATGGACGACGTACAGTGATACACTTGAAAAGGCATTTCTGATCACTCGCACAGTAGTGAGATGAACGGGCGTATGTGCATCCCCTGCTACCGCCTGAAGCGCTTTGACGGTGAGAGTCATTTGCTTGCGGTTGACCTTTGCAATGTGTTGGAGGACCTAGTCGAGTCAGTAGAACACCCATAGGTGTGGAACAATACAAACCTTGACAGCATCCGCATCACGTCCCTTTGCGATGAGATACTTGGGCGACTCTTGCAGATCAAACACCACAAAGCGAAGAATCCACATGATCATGGTTGTACCTCCCCTAGATTATTATGGTCAGCGGGCCTCGTGAGACCATCAAGTCACCTACAGAACATAGCTAGGAAAACGTTAGTTAGTTAGTTACCCGATTCAACAGGGAAACACCATACAAAGTATATCTCCATCCCATGTTATCTGCCTTTGTACATCTATCCGCCGATGCACACGAGAAACTAGAGATCAAAGGCCATGCAATCAAAGGAGCATACAGTTGCCCTAGGGCCCACCACACCGACAAAAGCATCAACATCCACTATCATCAACATCAACATTGTTAGCAAAGAGTACAAGCCAAATCTGATGCGATTTTGGTGTAAACTCCAAAAACACTGCACCTTGAATTAACCGTTGGCTTCTCGCTATTAATGTGTGAGGCTACTGACCGTCTACAGGCAGACTAGGTAATCCATCCATCAGATCCAGAAGAATATGGCAGGAGACAAACCCACTTCCCGCTGACTCCAAAGCCTAGGCATGCGACAGGAGAGCTGACAAGAGCTCCAAGGATCACAAACGTATTCGCACCACCTGCTGCAATACCGAATACGCTGCAGATGAAGAGCGTTACGTTGAAAGAGTATTTGCGTCCTAGTACGTTTAAACCCCACGGAAGTGAAAAGGTGTTGTACCGACCAATCACGTCCATCCGTAGCCGCGCCTTTGTGGCGTCAATATAGGTATGATGAGTTTCAACAGCTTACTTACCCAGAATGAGTCCAACATACAGCGATAGCCTACCCTGACAGGGTTCAGTTCAATCTGAATCTGCCTACTCCTTGTAGCTAGATGTCTAGCAGCGATTTGTCAGAGAAATCAAGAATCCAAGATGTACACCTTACTGTCTGCTGCCCATCCCAAACCGGTCAATAAGAACAATTGGATCTGAATTTCTGAAAGCGTCCGAACCCGATTCTAAAGTAGCCACAGATCAGTTCATTCGGATGATACGGCCGTTTTTACCTACTCATTTTGAAGGTGTTCGTTGACTGCATGCTGTATCAGCTAGATCATCGGAGAAGGAACCTGGTCATCTTACTGAGGCGACTTTTGGCTTCATAGATGGCTGAAACTCCATATTCCTTTGCTGCCGCATCCAGATCATTGGGAATATACGATTTCCAATGGTCAAGGTCATTGACAGGCTGCCCTTTCTCCTTGCGAGCGTCAAATTGGCGTCAAAATCCTCTGTGCTTTTCACAGGCATCCGGTGCAAAATTCAGTGAGGGATGCTACGACTCGTATGTATGATGGAGAACAGACAGACGGGACAGCTGAAATGATTTACTTAAATCAGGATGTGAGTGACGACGGCAGGATTGTTTTCCACGGAGTGGATTCGGTGGATTGATGAAGGACTCGGAAGCAATCTCTCATGAGACGATCATATACAACCGTGTATGCTGATATCGTCGGGAGAAGAACAGATCCCAAAAAGTTCTCTCCACAGGCAGTCGAATCGTCCAGAAGGGTATTGTCGTTATAGTCGCAAAAAAGATGTTGATTTGTCCTTGTTTGTCGCTCTCAGAATACCCCAGGATGACGCCATTTCTTCTGTCAGTTCGGAGTTTGAGGACGTTAGTCGGCTGAAGAACTCCATACAAACTGGCCAACTTTGGAAATCCAACAATTGCTTTGTTTTTCATCTGGCGCTGACTGAATCAGACTGTAGGCTCTGGTGCTGAGCCCGTAATGACAGCTGGAATGCAAACAGTTAACCGGTCCAAAGGCCCATGGACAGCTTGCCACGTGAAGTTTTTGATACAGCAGCCAGCTTCTCGGGCTTTAGGGCTGCCATTAGACTGACCGCAGTTCGGTTCGGTGCGGGTTCGGGCTATTTTCCCTGAACCTCGAACCGGACCTCAAGGTTCGGTGCAGCCTTATGCTGAACCTGAACCCGAACCTGTAGGTTCAGGTTCAAAAGGTTTGGGTTCAGGTTCGAACCTGGGTGCACCGGGTTTGTGGCTGCAGTCCACCCAATTGCACCAAATATGATTTGACGCCAGGAATTTGATGGTATCAAGCGCGCCTCGTGGTTGAAA
>QLOY01003656.1:0-10541 GCA_003313965.1 Megacollybia marginata
TTGAAGCTCGATTGATAACAACTAGAATGGCTGTGAAACCATTTGAATTGGGTAGTTGTTCTATAAAGTCAATGGATATTGAATCCCAAGGATGACCTGGAATAGGAAGAGGCTTTAGCAAACCATATGGACGATGTCTTGGGGATCTGTTTCAGCCACATTCAGTGCATGATCAGCAATAATGTTGGATGAATTCTCGCATCTTCGGCCATACGTATTCTCAGTGAATGTTGGCTAGAGTATGGTTCTGTCCGAAATGCCCTGAAACTATGTGATCATGGTGGTGTTGTAGTATGCATAGTTGAAGGTCAAGAGCATCGGGGATCCATAGGCGATTGTTTTGCCAAAGTAAGCCATCTTCATCTATAGTCCAGTTGGAGATGCCATCGTTAGCCTCGGTAAGTCCATCTATACTTGTTGGATCAGTGGATTGAGCAGTTTTGATATCAGTGCGAAGTTGGTGTAGATCCATAATAACACTGGCTTGAAGTAAGGGTTCTTCGATGAAAGTCGCCAAAAGTGAGGCCCGAAGTTGATCAGTGAGTGATAGTTGAAGTTGATCAGTGGAAATTATCGGCCTAAAATTATCGGCATTAGCATCAGTGAAGGTTGTGGTATCCCCCTCTTTTCGATAGACGTCCCATCGTCTAGTTAGCATATCAGGCTTCCTACCAAGTCTACCTGGTCAGAATCTTATTGCCATATTGAATGCCGAAAGGCACTCTGACCCATGAACTTGTCGTCTTGTAAGAACTTTGGTGGTAGTGAAGTATTCGAGATTCTTGTGATCAGTGACAACGTCAACAGGTAATGATGAACCTTCAAGATAGTGACGCCATTTGGTGAATGCTTCGAATATAGCCAATAGTTCTTTGTCGTGAGTATTGTAGTTGATTTCGGTATCAGTGAATGATCTAGACAAGAATGCGATTGGGTGAATGTCATCATTGAGGACAATAGAGAGGATAGCTGCCAATGCATAATCGGAAGCATCTGTTTCAACAATGAGTTGCTTTCCAGGTATCCAATGTGATAGGATTGGTGCTTGAGTGAATGCTTCTTTGAGTGTATCAAAAGCGAGTTGGCATTGAGATGACCATTGCCAAGGAACATTTTTTCTGGTTAGTCAAGTAAGTGGAATGGTGATTTCAGAATAGTTGAAAATGAATCGGTGATAGAAATTGCAGAAACCGAGAAAAGATTGAATGTCTTTGATTTTGCAAGGTGTAGGCCATTGAGTGATAGTGTCGACTTTGTCAGAGGCCATTCAGAGACCATTCAGTGAAAGGATTTAGCTGAGGTATTTGATGGTATCTGTGTTGAATTCACATTTGAACAGGTTACAAAACAAACCATGTTGGCGAAGTCGCCGAAGGACTTCCTGAACATTTGCCCAATGTGATTCTTGATCATCCAAATAGATTAGTATATTGTCAAGATAGACAACCACTGAGACATCAAGCATATCAGCGAAGATGTCATTGACAAAGCGTTGGAAGGCTGCCGGAGCATTAGTAAGGCCTTCAGGTATAACACACCATTCAAAAGAGCCATAGTGAGTGTGAAATGCTGTTTTCCATTCATCACCAGGAGCAATGCGAACCAAGTGGTAAGCATGCTTGAGGTCAAGTTTGGTATAGACCTTGGCCTTGCAAGCAGTATCAAGCAAGTCAGTGATAAGTGGTAAGGGATATCGATCTTTCTTGGTGATTTTGTTGAGACCACGGAAATTGACACAAAGTTGTAAACCACCGTTCTTTTTCTTGACAAAGAGAACAGGTGCACCATGTGATGAAGAGGTAGGTCAGATGAAGCCACTAGCAAGGTTTTCGTCAATGAATTCACGTAGTGCTTTAAGTTCAGCTTCAGAGAGTGAATAGATGTGACCTAGAGATGGTTTTGCCCCTTCTTCAAGATCTATGTGGAGATCATATGGTCGATGTTCTGGTAGAGTCTTCGCCCCTTCACTTGAAAAGACATCGGCGAAGTCATGATATTCGGTTAGGACATTGGAAAGGTCCACAGGTTCAGCAGTTGAACTTGCCTGACCTCAGGCTGTAGCAATCAGATTATTGAGTCGAATAGTGAATTGTTGAGAGCCTGCTTGTGAGCAAGAATGAAGATAAGCTGCAGCTCCTACTATTCGTATATTGATTGCTGTCACCGAAGTATCTGCCGAAATCTTGGCTGAAAACAGTGAAGGTTGATCTGGGTACTCATAAATTGGTTCATAGGGAAAAGGCAGAGAAGATTTCAGTGAAGACGCTACCGAAGGTTTCGCTGAAGACACAGAAGGGTCTGGCGAACTGGCAGATGGTTGAATAACCGAAGTCTCAAGATGAGCCATCAGCGATTCAGGCGCTGAAACATTCAGCAAAGTAATAGGTTTGAAAGTGATTTTGCCTGTAATCCAGTCAATCAACGGATTGTAGCGGAACAGCCAATTGTATCCAAGAACCATATTACTCAACGAATGCAAATGTGTGACATAAAAGTCAATAGGAAGTATAGTGCCAGAAGGAAATTGAATAGGTAAAGATACCATTCGAGTAATGTTGCCTGGTGAAGAACCATCAAGTAGGCAAAGAGTTACCAGAGAAATTGTAGTACATGGTATTTTGTTATCGTCCGTGTATTTTTGATTGATAAAGCAATGAGAAGATCCTGAATCAACAAGTGCTAAGAAAAGGATAGTAACAGGTAAAGGAATATGAAGGGTAGAAGATAGTTGTACAATAAGTGAAGTCCGGGATGAAAGAGCAGCTGCATTGAGAGTAACCTCTTTAATGGCACAATTTCGGTCAATGCAACTCCGATCTTGTGCCGAGGAATCGGAGTTGCTGTCTATTTTCCCTGTTCCTTAGTAGGAGAGGAAGTAGATGCCGAAGTTGTCGCCGAACATTTGCCATCTGCATTTGCCAAAGGTTTAGCCTGTGCTGCACGTCCTTGTGTAGATCGTCGATTAGGACATTTGTCAGTAGCATGATTACCACCGCAGACCAAGCAAAGATTCAACCTTTTACATCTCTCTTTTTCTTCAGGCTTGAGTTTGCCATCCGAACCTAAGAGATTCACATATGGTTTCAGCAAAGAGGTTGATGAGCCGGTATTGGATGAGGATGTTTTGTTAGACAAGGTATTGGGATGGTTGGATGTCCAACCAGAGTTTTGCTTGTTGGGTTGGTTGGACTGCTGGTTACGTTGTTGAGTATTAGATGATGTACCAGCAGAGCTCTGTCCAGAGTGTCTGTTGTCTGAACCTTTACCCGATGAGGTCTTTCCAGATGCCAAAGGTGTTTTCTGATCATGATCTTGTCGTTCTCGCTTTTCCCAGTATAACTGGTCAATGCAATAGGCGATTTCGATACACTGTTGCAAGGTAGTATAATGATCATTATGTGAAAACACATCTTTTAACCGTGGTGCAAGACCTTGATAGAACCGGTGCAGGAGTGTAGCATTGCCGAAAGATGTTTTGGCTGCAACTGCATTGAATTCAACCACATACTTGGAGACCCTTTGATTGTTCTGCATCTGTAACCGGTCGAGTTTTAATGCCGCAACTCGGGCCGAATCTTGAGGTCCAAAATGCAAATACAGTTGTTGAATAAGAGCAAGAGAAGAAGTCATCCAAAGTGGTGGATTTGCCGGATCATGATTGAGTATGTTGGGTGTAAACCAATCAATAGCTGAACCCCGCAAGAAGGACATGATATAGAATATCTTGGCTGCTTCAGTGACAAAATCATCTGGAGAGGCTTGGAAGTTAATATGGACAGTAGTCATGAACACATCGAGTTTCTCTGGGTTAGATCCGTTGAAAGTATCAGGATCTTTTAGCCGAATTCTTGCCGTTGGCATACGAGGTCGATTCATGTTATTGGCGGAAGTCTGCAAAGATTGAGCAATGTTAACAAAGACTGCCATGAGTTGTTCCATATTGTATTGATCAGCCGTGTCAGATGGTTGTGACTGAGAGCATTGATTTTACCTAGGTCTCGGTGAAGGACTTCGCCAACCTCTACCGCTGAAAGGTCCACCACCATTACCACCACTGCCACCTTCATCATCACTAGGAGGATCATCACCAGGAGGAGGTGTTGGAGGAGGAGGTTTGCCATGAATTTCTTCAATTTCCTCTTCTCCTTCATTATTGGGTTGATTTTCTTCTTCAGGTGGTGGGTTTGGATCTGGAACCAGAGGTAGTCTAGGCGATTGTCTTGCTGAATGATCAGCGAAGACATATTCCGATGAGCACATCTTTCCAACCTGATTGTTACCTAGGTAGTCATAATACTCTCTACCTTGGTTTTGCAAGTATCACACTTCCACATACTCACAATTTCCTTGTCGTATAATTGAATGACTGACAACATCACTCGTGAGTAGGTCACGTATCTGCCGAATGACTGGTGCCAAAGATACCAGCGAAGCAGGTACTGGAGTGTTGTGGTGAGGAGGTGCATTTGGATTTACTGGGGTAGGTCATTGGGATGCCATGCTCTGTAAGATTTGACCTAATTGTTGTTGACTCCGAGTTACATCTTGGAGGCTTTGGAGAGCAAGTCGGTCTTTCCTTCGCTGTTCAACTCGCCGACGTTCTACTTCCTGATCCTGTTGTTCCGATACCAAGGATCTAGTTTGATTTAGTGTTTCCATGAAATCGGCAGTTACTGGGCCAGGTGTAGTTGATCCCCTTGTAGTTGTGATATATGACCTTGGAACAAAAGGTGAATCATCAGGAAGATAGAACCGACTGTCTGAACTATGAACTGGGGTGACTTCAGCACGAGAAGGTGTAGCTGGCAATTGTGATGGAGTATGAGTTGGAGTTGTAGGTGTAGTAAACCTTGAGGGTATTTGAGGTGTATTGAGAGGTAATGGACCTTCTTCCAGAATTGGTTGAGAGGCCAATGAACTGAATGAGCGTCTGTCTTTATTCCAAGGAGTGCCGAAAATGGGCGCTCCCTGAAACATAGAACTCATCAGCGATCCGAGTCAGAGAGAGTTTAGAAATACTGTAAGGACTATGCCGAATGCAAGCCTGAGATGTATAGACAGATGTGGCTTGTAGAAAACCCTTGATAAGAATACCAAGGTAAACCCTTTGGCTATGCCCTCTGCTGGATCGTGGGTTTAGGCGAAGGTATCAGCGAAGCCTCAGCGGAGTGAGGGCCGATACCCAGTTAGAGAGGAGTTAGAGAGAATAGAGTATTGAGTGTAATCCAAGTTGATTTCTAAACTGAAGTATACAACACTGGTGCTAGGCTTATATACTAAAGGCCATGCTATCTACTTTAGTCGATAATAAAGAAATATCAAAAGGAACTATTTATGAATGTTATGTAATATGAATGTTAGTAAGAGTAATGAATGCAAGGATATAAATGGAACAAAGAATAGATATAATGAGAACAAGGGCTTTTAAGGGCCGGTTGATTAGTCTAAGTGCACAGATGTAACACATGTTCAAGATCCAACAGAACATGCTCGCTAGCTTGGCCAGCAACTGGTGGTCACACATAGCACCAGCGATTGGTACCACCATGAAGCTGGCATGCAAGTTTCATCTTTGCAGTACGTAGCTCTTCAATATAAGCTGTTTCTGTCTTCTTAGGCTCCTTTGGAAGATCTTCAGCAGTAGGTTTAGACTGAAGTTGTGATTGAGAAAGATGTGCAGAGATTCAAGTTACTTACCAAGTCTGCAATGTCTACATAGACAGGCTTCACTCAACGTGTGCTCAACAATAAAGGTCTATGCATCTGAAATGCTTGATGGAGATCTTCCTCATTCTCCAAGTGATGGAATGGATTGTTCCTGCAGTGCTCATCGCAGCCTTTCCACCTGAGTTGAGTTAAATGTTGAGGCTCAACAGCCATGGCCTGGTAAACACGACTGTAGAATTCATCCAAACTCACATCAAATGGGAGATTCAATGTTGTTGTTTGTGATTGGCTGTCCTTGGATTTAGACAAGTTGTAAATACCATCAGGCACACGAAAATCAAGAGACAGAGAGACGTCTGAAGCCTATGAGAAAGATAGTCCTACAATTGAATCATTTACTTACCTTGTTGTTGAGACCCACTGTGTCTAGCTATAGGCTGTGGTGAAGGTGGCGGTGATGGTGAAAGCGGTCTTCTCGGATACCAATCTCTGGGCTGTGATGAAGGCAGTGGTGATGGAGTCTGTGGAGTCTGGTAGGCCTGATAAGCGGGGTTGGTAGTGTCAAAAAATCCACTGTTGAGCACCCTGTTTATACCAGCAATGGCACTTTCTTGTTGACGAGCTTGAGGAATTGTTGTCTGCATGCCCATCAAGTATGGGGCATAGTGATATGGGTAGTGCGACATAGTTTACATTGAGGTTATCTACCTTGAATATACTGTGTATTTATGGCATCAGGAAAAACCCTTTTTAACCTGGATGCCTCAAGGTTGACCTGGATCAACCTATGTCAACCTTGGTCAGTCCCAGGTTTAAGTCTCAATTTTCAGGTCAGCCAGGTCAACCTAAGTCATGTCTAGGTTAGCCCAAGTCAACCCAGGTCAGCCCAGGTCATGTCTAGGTTAGTCCCAGATCAGCTCAGGTTGACTTAGGTTGACTCAGGTTTACTCAAGTTTGCCAGGTTTGCCAGGTCAAAAAGGGTTTTTCCTGATGGGCCTAAAGCATACTAGTGTCATTGTGGAGCTCAGCAGTGGAGTCGGCAATCAACAAACTTTTTTTCAGAACGTTTTGTTGACCAGCTGTAATAGGCATGTATACACCCTTGTGGGTATGCATTCACTTTCTATAGGCTTATATTCAATAGCTATGGGCCAGTATGCATGCTGTGAGAGTAGAAAAAGTTGTGGTACAAGGAGGAGAAAGCCGTCCTGTTAGCTTCTGAGGGGGGTTACCAACTGAGCTAAAGGGCTGACATTAACAATCTATCAACTTGTCTACTTAAGGGTAGGTGGCTTGGCTGTAGCCAGGTAGCATAAGAAGGTTTTGGCTGCAGCCAGAGGTCTAAATTGGGATGCCGATGTTCCCAGCATGATGCAGACCCTTTTGGATGGCAGCGCAAAATCTAAATTGCAATGCCGGTGTTCCCGGCATGATGCAGACCCTTTTGGCTGGCAGTGCAAAGATGACTAACAGCACACAGGCACCAATTGGGGTAAGAAAAAGCGCACTATCATGTGGTTGGAACCTCTCCATGGCTGTAGCTATGTACAGGGATATGTGCCTGGCTATAGCCAGTGACTGATAGACATTTAACCTGCTGGCTAGATCCACTGAAAATAAATTTGATTTTGCTGGCTGCAGCCATTTAGAAAGGCAAATACCTACAGGTAGGAGTGGCCTCCTCCCACTTCTTCTTCTCCTCCTTCTGCTTCCACTGATCCCTCGCCTTTGCCAACTGAACCTCAGCCTGGCGAACCTCAGACCCACTGTTGCTACTGTCTTGATTTGGGGGTACTGCTGCAGACATGATGGTTGTGGTTCAAGTTAGGGTGGGAACAATTTGCAGACTGCACGGTTTCTTATAGGCATACAGATTTCCCATGCATGAACTGTGTCATGGGACACAATTTTTTTTTTCAAAACCAAGTCCCTTGAGGGCCTGAGACCAAGAAGGGGATACTGTTACATGCTGTGCAAGTCTGCTACCAATGCCTGATGGCCCATTGCTATTTCCGCTGCGATCCTGTTGGCCCGACTTTGCAACCCTCGGAACAGTGCTCCACAATCTACTGGTGATCCTTTTACTTCTTTATTCATTCTTTTGTTCTTAGTTAGTTACCTGATACCCTGCTCTGATTATCTATCACTGTGTGTATACCTCATGACCTCACATACCTTCTGCAGTTCTTCCGGTAGTAGTATAAATAGTCCGTTCATAGTCAGCAGTAGTCAGACAAAAAATTTAGTTGTCTTCCAGTCTAGTCTTCATGCAAACCTTCTCCTGTTCATTCTCTGACTCTCCCATTCGACCTTCTGAGTCACTGACACTTAGACCCAGAACCCCACCAACTCCATAACATTGGTCCCGTTGGAACCTGTCGGGACCCTATGGATACGTTCAGAGTGCCCTCAGAAATTGCAGCACAAGGGCTACAGAAGCACATTACCAAATAGTGTTTGCGACAGTGTCATTCTGCATGGGACATAACATTAGGGTAGGAATGGGTTGATGATTTGGGTTGGTTCGTTGTTGTTGTTTACTAGGAATTTTTTGTCAGTTTACTAGGGAATTTGTCATTGGTTGTTGCTTGCAGAATGCAGTAAATCACATACCTGATAGAATATATGGTGTAACAGAGAGAGTGGTGGCAGTGGTAGTGAGAGATTCAGCATGGTTTTGAGGATGCAGTGGTTGGACTTGGGAATTTTGAGGATGCAGCAGAGGACTTGGGGATGCAGCAGTAGGTTGATTTCACAATGGATTTGAAAAATCAGCATGGTTTCAAAGATGCGTGAATCAGTGTTGTTTGATGGGGAGGTAATGTCAGTGAAAAAGGAGGGCAGTTGTGTTGGTTTGTAGCTCATGGTGTGGTATACAGGATTTGGGAGCCTGCACAATGGTGGCAAGGGCATTACAACTCATTAGAAGTGCACTGAAAGAGGATGACTGGATTGAGATGATTGAGCAGGGTCCATGTTAGCATCATTATTGGAGGATTTGTCAGTTAGTGAGGAATGCTAACTTACCTTGTTGGACTCAGGAGCCAGCAGTAATGCCCAAGATGAGAAGTTCAGTCTTAAAGGGGAACCTAAGAAACCTACATGGATGAAGGCATTCAACAACATGTGATTGGCTGACAGCTTCTGATTGGCTGGGTGAGCTAGTAACTGGCAACTGCGCTGGTTGAGGATAGTGTTCCTTCAGCTGGACCAGAATTTCTAAGGCATTGTACCTTGTATGATGCACATAGGAGAATAATTGTACCAAATTTGAAAACTCAGAGAATGGGGGTTCCATTGAAACCAGTGGCTGGCAGCATAGGCATTCCTTCAGTCTAAAGACATAGTAAGACTGTCAGTAAATAGTGCACTATACCGCTGTATGGATGGGAAAGAGAACAACTATGATGAGGGAGGTGGTTGGCATTCACGCAGCATTCTTCTGGTCAGTGAGCACCATAAGCATTGAGAAAGAGTGGGAGTAAGCTGGAAGAGAACATGCACCAGGAATTTTGGCATTATTTGAGCACGAGCACCTTGAATGATATTTAGCACTGGATAGATGCTCATTGCTTTCACTCAACAAAAACTCAGTAGCAACTTATACAAAGGCTCTCAGATATAACAGATGGGTAGAGACAGTTGAATACATACACTAACTGCACAAAAAAATGTCACATGGGTTTTTGGTCATTATCAAGGCTTCCAGGCATGAAATCAGTTGGGACAAGTTATAGACATTGAATATACATAGGATCAGAATTTTTGAGAGTATTAGATCATTACCAAATATAGTAATACCTAACAAATAAGATGATTTCTGTTTTCTTGCAAAATGTACCTCTTCAGCAAATCATTTTCTTGAGATTTTGAGGTCATAACAAGAACATACTTGAAAAATAGATGAGAATAGCGTCTTCATTTGTGTTATTTGGTTAAGATTTGAGCTCACAATGGGCTGTCAAAACTGGCCAAACTGGATTATTTTGATTATTTTGGCTATTTTCACCTATTTCAGTGAACTTTTGCCTATAATTCTGAGCTCAAATCTTAACCAAATGACACAAAAGATGCTATTCTCATCTATTTTTCAAGTACTTTCTTGTTATGACCTCAAAATCTCAAGAAAATGATTTGCTGAAGAGGTACATTTTGCAGGAAAACAGAAATCATCTTATTTGTTAGGTATTACTATATTTGGTAATGATCTAATACTCTCAAAAATTCTGATCCTATGTATATTCAATGTCTATAACTTGTCCCAACTGATTTCATGCCTGGAAGCCTTGATAATGTCAGAAATTGATACATGCAAGCCATCGTGCCCATTTACTATACACGGTATTTACTTTCAGCCACCATTCATTGCTCATCACTTTGTACTTGACCTTTTAAGTTCGTTTTCATTATATTTACTTATATAGGCATGAACAGTCTTTAGTATTTAATGCTCATTGTATTACCTTTGAATATCAGTCTTTCGAGTATCGTTTCAACAGGTTATTGGGCCCCGCTGATATGCATGATATGCATCCAGGCCTGAAATCTTTCAATTTGCAAAGTACTAGCCTCTAAATAAACGTGGGAAAGACTCCCGTGGAGGTACAACCATCAGCAGAGGAGTGGGATAGGTGGAATAGCTATATAAGGCAACACCTAGGCCTCTAACTGCATAAAACCCTTTGGTTGAGATGAATGAGTTGGCTCTTGATAGAGCTATCTTATTGTATCCAACTCTGATAAAATGCGCAGCCCCGCTGAGGTATGCTAAGATATGTACAAGAGCTAAATTAAGTTTGGATAAGCTGGTGTCGCTCCCGCTGAGCATTTCGAAGCAGGAAATCAAACATAGACTGGAACCAGAAGTGAACTAA
>QLOY01003671.1:0-21098 GCA_003313965.1 Megacollybia marginata
AACCAAATGATGCAATGTCCTTGCTTCTACAGTCATCCATGCTCCAGCCAGACAATGATGATCAAAAGTATGCAGATGGTCTGCTCAAGGAGCTGGAATATCTTGCCCTTGCTATTGTTCAAGCAGGTGCCTTTCTGGCAAAATCACCTGGTATGACACTCAAGAAGTATCTTGAAATCTACAAGAAGAATAAAGCCAAGCTTTTACTGGAGAATCCAGGACAGAAAGTAGACAACTATGAATGGACAGTATACACAACCTGGCAGATCAGTGTTCAAAGGCTAAGCCCTACTGCTGCCAAACTTCTGCAAATATCAGCTTTCTGGCATCATGACAATATTCCAGCAAACCTATTTCAGAATGCACTTTTAGGTGCAGGAGACTATGACATTCTGCCAGCAGGGTGGGATAAAGCATTTGAATTTGTGAAAGCTTTCTGTGACTCTGAAGGATGTTGGGATGAGCTTGCATTTCAAGAGATTATAAATGAGCTCAATTCCTTTTCTTTGATAATATCTTACTGGGACAGAAAATTTTCACTTCATCCCTTGGTCCAGTCATGGATACAATATGATTCTCTTCAGAAAGGCACAGAAACAAAGGAGCTTTCTGGTCATTTGCTGGGTTTAGCAGTTACAAAAGGGGAAAAAATTGAGCAGTATTTAATAAAAAAAGATGCTGCACCTCACATTAAGGCATGGCTTGGTCAACAATACACTTTGGAATTTAGACTTGGTACTAAATTCTCAAAATTATATGGGGAACAGGGATGGTGGACAGAGAAACAAAAATTGGACACAAAAATGCTTGAATGGGCAAGGAGAAATTATGGAGAGGATCACCCTGACACCTTAACCAGCATGGCATATCTGGCAGACACATATTGGAACCAAGGGCAGTGGCTAGAAGCTGAGCAACTGCAGTTGCAGGTGATAGAAAAGAGAAAGACCCTTCTTGGAGCAGATCACCCTCACACTCTAACCAGCATAGCTGATTTGGCAGCAACTTACGGAAACCAAGGGAGGTGGTCAGAAGCTGAGCAACTGCAGTTGCAAGTAATGAAAAAGACAAAGTCCATTCTTGGAGAGGACCACTCTCATACTTTAATCAGCATAGCTGATTTGGCAGCAACTTATCGGACCCAAGGGAGGTGGTTGGAAGCTGAGCAACTGGAATTGCAGGTGGTGGAAAAGATGAAGACGCTTTGTGGAAAAGACCACCCTGACACTTTAAGCAGCATGGCCAATTTGGCAGCAACTTATCAGACCCAAGGGCAGTGGTCAGAAGCTGAGCAACTGCAGTTGCAAGTAATGGAAAAGACAAAGGCCCTTCTTGGAGAGGACCACCCTTATACTCTAAGCAGCATGGCTAATTTGGCAGCAACTTATCAGAACCAAGGGAGGTGGTCAGAAGCTGAGCAAATACAGCTACAGGTAATGGAAAAGAGAAAGACCCTCCTTAGAGAGGACCACCCTCACACTCTAAGCAGCATGGCTAGTTTGGCAGCAACTTTTCGGAGGCAAGGGAGGTGGTCAGAAGCTGAGCAACTCCAGCTGCAGGTGATGGAAAAGAGGAAGACCCTTCTTGGAGAGGGCCACCCTCACACTCTGAGCAGCATGGCTAATTTGGTAGCAACTTATCAGGACCAAGGGTGGTGGTCAGAAGCTGAGCAACTAGAGTTGCAGGTGATGGAAAAGCAAAAGACCCTTCTTGGAGAGGACCACCCTCACACTCTAAGTAGCATGGCTAGTTTGGCAGCAACTTATCGGAACCAAGGGTGGTTGTCAAAAGCTGAGCAACTGGAGTTGCAGGTGCTGGATAAGAGAAAGACCCTTCTTGGAAATGACCATCCTGACACTCTAAGCAGCATGGCTAATTTGGCGGCAACTTATCAGACCCAAGGGCGGTGGTCAGAAGCTGAGCAACTGCAGCTGCAGGTCATGGAAAAGCGCAATTCTCTTCTTGGAGAGGACCACCCTCATACACTAACCAGCATAGCTGATTTGGCAGCAACTTATAAAAATCAAGGGCAGTGGTCAGAAGCTGAGCAGCTGCAGCTGCAGGTAATAGAAAAGAGAAAGACCCTTCTTGGAGAGAACCACCCTCACACTCTAGCCATTATAGCTGATTTGACAGAATCTTATTGGAAGCAAGGGAGGTGGTCAGAAGCTGAGCAGCTGAAGTTGCAGGTTGGCAAAGAGAAAGATTCTTAGACAGAGCCATTTTGATACTCTAGCCAGCATGGCTAATTTGGTAGAAACTTATGGAGCTCAAACTCCTGAACAAGCACAGTCATCTAGGTAGATTACTTTTAGGCTGATGTTCACTCTTTTTTGCTTATCACTGGTGTTAGCAGTGTCACTGCAATGCATTGAGAAGTTGCTGTGACTTGTAAAGCTGTTGTAAAGTGCTACATAGCTACACAATAGATCAGAGCAAGTTGCAGACAAAACTGGTCAACACTTGATTTTGCAGCAGAGCCCTCATCAACTGAGGTTTAATAAAAGCTATGATGGCAAAGGTCAGAATATTCATCCTCTGTTCTGAGGCAAAGTTGACTACTGGTAGAAATTACCCAACAAGGGTGATGCCAACACCATTTGCTGCAGTCTGTGTGGCAAGCTCATTGGTTTAGGCAGGGATGTGAGATAGTTTGGGTTAGTTTCAGTTCTATATGCGTGAGCAACTCCAAACTGACCTTTAGTATCACTTAATCCACCCCTAGAGCTCACTCCTTGAGGCTGAATTTACAATGCCCATTCAAAAATGATGCAAAAGAGAAGGAAATGAGGGTACATTAGAAAATAGGTATAGCTTATATAATATTTCACATGGATAGCATGTGCCATGGTTGGTTGGTCCCCCTCAGAGCCATGTTAAAAATCATGTGCCCAATTTTAATCCCAGTTCCCTCTTGTTTTGCAGACCTGGTTCCTGCTGGTACTCATCTTGAGTTTAGGGTTCTGTTTATAAAGGCTGAGGCTTTAAAAACAGTTTGCAAACAATGTGTAGAAACAGGTGTCTATAAACCAGTTTTTAAATATTCAGCCAAAAAAGGCAATTCCTTTTTCTGGTACCAGGAACTCTTACTTTTAAGTATTATCTAGAGTCAAACATTATCTTAGATGGATCATACACTCAAGAAAGTTTATCTAACAAACATGTTACACTTACATAATTTTAGATACTTTTCTGTTCAGTTGGACTCTTAGTCAGAATTTGCCTTCTCCACAATATAAAAAGTCTCAGGTATAGTATGTCTGCTTCAACCATTTATATATCATGCTGAGTGCTAGTGACAGATGTGCAATGGCCAGTACTTGGTAGGCAAGGGGCCAGTTCATCCCTCCTTGTCCATCAATCTGTCCCAACTGCAGTTGCTCAGATGAGTGCAGTAATGACTATGACCCTACCAGTCCTAACTATCATATCTCAAGGCCAAACTTACATGCCACCAGGGCAGCCACGAATGGTGCAGGATCAACAGGTAGTTCAGCACTATACACCAACCCCTCATCAGACTGCTCTTCCTAGCAACAATACTTGTAAGACCTGCAGATACTTGTTAAACCTTCTCACTTTTGTATAGCTCAGCTGCTTTCTCTTATTTTCCATGTGCCAGATGGCATTTTAAATAAAACAAGCCCAAAGATAGCACACCTTCAGTTACAACACTCAGCCTTGCCTTTGATGTTAGCAATACAATTGTATCTACCGGGCAATGAGGATCTGCTGACCAAGGGGGTGTCAGGATTGCAAAAAAAAGGATACATCCAGAATTTTCAGCAATGGCAGGGACCCTCCCCCCAAAAAAGGAAATTTAGTCATGTCATCAGGAAAAAGGGTTGGGTCTTCAAACCTACCTGACGCACTTATTTCCATCCTGGGAGATCCTGGGAAATCCCCACAAAGGTGGGGACAATCTAGGACATGAAGGGACATTCGAATATGTCCCAGAGACTCAACGCGCCGCAGTGAGAATCGCGTGAGTGTCCCGATTTCCCTCAGGACACGTTGGGCGTGTTTTGTCTTTTCTGGGGGAGCATCAGGGAGGCGTTGGTGGCGTTGATGAGAATCATAGCTGTATACCTAGTAGTTAGTCAATACATTGGTTTGCTTAGAATCTAAGGAGTGTTTAAGAACCGGTATATTGGGGAACTGTACAGGTAACACATGACTGCAAGAGAAACCTTGAGTACAACATCAAACACCACCACTGCTGCTGCTAGGTTGGTTCCTGCTGGTTCCTGCTGCTACTCACAAGCTTCCAGGAGGTTTTGAACCACTCCAGGAAGAAGCTCTACCCATCCTACCACCACCTGCTAAACTGTGAGTGATATTCAATTTTCTGACTACTCACTAATTTTCTGAAGGTTCAGGCCATCCCCCAGTTGAATCTGAAGCCCAGACTACCTCTCCTACACACACCCATCGTAACCGCATGCCGCGTTCATCAAAACCACGACATGTTTGTCCAAACCTGCTAAACTGTGAGTGATATTCAATTTTCTGATCACTCACTAATTTTCTGAGGGTTCAGGCCACCTCCCAGTCAAATCTCTGAACCCCCACTACCTCTCCTACACACACCCATCGTAAGCGTGCGTTGCGTTGATACGCCGGTTATGCGGCTAGACCTACAAACCGACAAGAACTACTCCTAGGCTATCCTAGAAGTCCGAGGATGAGTATAGGTTCACTTAGAGTGTCTATGGTATTGATACTAGAAGGTTGAACGCCCTCGGAGCTTCGAAGCTCGTTACTAGCTGTCGATCTGTGACTTAGCTAGCTACTGAGGTTGGATTACTTAGTAAGGAGTACTATTAGGTGACAAGTGTTGTCAAGGAACCTGACTAGCTGATTTACTTGATCGGTTAATGTCTACTGGTACAAGAAGTATCGAGTGTTAGCTATGGAGTCTAACAATGAAGTCACGTGATGGCTCCTCGGAAAGGAAAGGAAGAATGAGATCGCAGAGAGAGAGCTAGAGACCCAGAAAAGCACCTGACTCTGCATCACATCCGTCATCAGACCCTACCACATGGTGGTCTTGATAATACATGACTTTTGGAACGGAATGCATCAGACATAGGGGCCTTGGAAGACTTCCGACCATCCATCACAGCACAAGGATGATCGATAGGCCTTTCTAGGCTTGCCCAAAACCAGTGAAATGTGTTTCAACACACATGTAGCATATGGACAATATCAGCCGCCTTGTCAGAAATAGCAATTCCGAGGAGGTTGGAAATTCAAATATACATGATCGGTGGCGCAGCATATGGATACCCACTCGTGGCGTTGCCTTTCTATGTCATTTCTCATCAGTTTTGACTCATCGGACCAAATACACGCATGGCCATTGTAGTTTCGTTTCGTTTCATCTATATTTATCGTTTTGTACAAGTATATAAGGACCCGAGGACCTAGTAATCGGTAGAGAATTAATGCCCCTTGCCTACCCTCGGGTATTTGGCTCGGTGTAATATCATTTGTTTGATTGATCTCAAGTGCGAGATTAGTTGCTAAGTTTGGATCTTGAGACTCGGTCTTGAGAGTTTTGGTCTTGTGTACTCAGGAATACGGAACTTGTCTGCAATTGAACCTAGATTGGTTGGGATTGGAACCCATCAATTGAACATTGTCTTAAGGTCTAAAAGAACTGAACTTTGCAACCAGTCTTGCAACTCAAGCAAAACCACTTTGAAAGAAGTTTGATTTCTCGATCAAACTTTGCACATTTAGAGACCCGAGGAGCTTCTATTCTAAAGATAGACTCCATATCCATACACTAAGCAACAAGACTCTAAAAAGTCGTCGTCTGCAGAGGTCTCCTCTTGTGACAAACTTCAAAAAGAGCATTAACTCATACCCCCGGAATATAAAGAGAGACTAGTGCATCTCAGTAGGAGTTAGTTAGTGTGTGTTTTGGTGTTGTTTGTGGGTTGTGTTGTTGCGGATCGTTTTCCGTGCGACTTCCCTCAGCCATCGCCCCCGCTTGCTTCTAGCACCTGCCTCAGGTGTCGACAGCCCCGCATGTGTGCAGACCCTGCCCCGTAGCGTTCCTATCAGTGTTCATCAAAACCGCGTTGAATTCTGCCAAGCCTCCCACAACTGCTCCTGCATCTGCCTAGTGCCGCTCTCCCAACTACCCTCACTTCCCTCTACCCGCCTACTGCTCTTCCCACCCACCTTCTATGCCCTACCCGCCCACCTTCCCCACTTACCCAATCACTTGCTGAATGAAGCGGGCTTTACATGACTATCAGACCTTGCTCCACAAGAAAATTTCCGACACAGATGAATGAGGGGGGTTCCTATACAGTTTTTGGGAAAAAGGAAGAACTGAATTCATCAAGGTCGGATGCAGTAGGTGCTGGTGGAGGCAGAGGAAGCAGTGGCGCCAGTGCAGGCGGCACTATTACTGGTTCCCAGACCCAGTCTGGACCAAGTACCCTAACAGACTAGGTGAGTTATCATTTTATTCTTCCAATCTATAACTTACCAAGGCAGAATCTCTAGTCCACAAGAAGCTAGAGGCCTTAGGGATTCAACGGGCCCCATGGTACTGTTCGGAATGTGGCAGGACTCACATTGAAGTGTTTCAGTTTGAGGGGTTTGGCCATCCACAGCTACTGTGGAAGATGTTCTTGAAACCGTTGATAATAGCTGAAAACAAAAAGTTAACTAGAATACATGGTTAGATCTAAATAATTACCTTTCATTGTGTATATAAATAGCTAGGTATTGTGTATAGAGC
Source organism: Megacollybia marginata (assembly GCA_003313965.1). Taxonomy (NCBI): domain Eukaryota; kingdom Fungi; phylum Basidiomycota; class Agaricomycetes; order Agaricales; family Porotheleaceae; genus Megacollybia; species Megacollybia marginata. The sequence continues at coordinate 6,761 of QLOY01003671.1, forward strand.
ACGAGAAACTAACTTACCAGGGTACAGTGGGGGCATGGGGAGACAGAGAGGTACTTAAATAATCTGGTAAAACAGTTCGTCCGCTGGATACAAAGCAGGATAGGAATTAATGATAGTAGTCAGTTCTTCATCGAGGACAGGATCAAACTGGGGCACATATTTACAACCAACCAAAGGGCACACGTTCACTGCAGGCTGGGAGAGACGATGGGGCAAGACAGCTGCTCATCTGAAACAGTCATGAAATGTTTGAGTATAAAATTGGGCGATTTCCTCCTCCAATGCAGCCAGCTCATGAGGCGACCATTTGAGTTTGCCTGTTTTAGCTATCAAACTGCATGGGTTTACATTTCTCCACTTCGACATAACTCGGGCCATTGCGAAAAGATAATGAGCTCACTCTTGTCGATTTTCACTAGTGATTCCATGATTGGTGATCAAGAGAGAGGGGACGCTGAAGGCTCCATCAGGGAAACATGCCATCAATGATTCCTGAATGTTATAATCATATTCATGAGGTGTACTGCGTCGGCAGCGCACATCCAGAGCTTGGAATTCATATCGGAAATTGATCTCTGATAATTCCCATAACATCTGCTCGAAATGCACTGGCTCTAAATCTTCAAATGGTACACCGTGCCACAAAGGCTTCATATTCATATTGATGTTTGAGGCAATCTGGATGTCTGAACCTGCGTCCACATTATTGCTGAGGAATGAGGCCATCTCTTTCTGCAATTCTTCCCTTTGTCTTGCCCTCTGAGTTGTATGCATGGAGTCTTTGCCGAGATTATAGAGATATTCCACAGCTAGTAGAAGCACATTCCAAGCTCGACCATGCTTAGGTTGTGCTTTCAAACCTTGAAAGGCAAGGCGGAAGACAAGGACAGGACAATAAACTAACCAGGAGCGGAACATTCGTTTTGACTTCTCTGGAGTTTGCATTGAGACCATGAACACAGGCTCAGGTACGACATATCTGGCATCAGAATGGTTGAACTTGAACCAGAAGTTTTCAGACTTGGTGTCAACATCAAGTTGAGCTTCACCCCAATATCGAAGGGGCTGTGGATAGTATGAGCAGTCCAGATCGTGGAATTTGCTATGAGGAATGAAGTCATAACGATGTCGCCCATCTGAATATGGTTTATGAGTAGGAAATCTGAAAGAGACAGACTTATGATCTGATGAAAACTTTTTTTGTCGTTGCTTCTGAGTCAAGGAATGATGTGAGAGGTTGAGGGAGCAAATAGCACTGGCATTTGATCTGCGTGCCTGTGGAAGACTGTTGCAGTGGAAAGGGTCAGGGAAGCGAATACAACTGCAGCCAAAGTGTTTAACTGCTTTATACTTGTTCAGGTCTCCAGCAGAGCCTGTAAAGATGGGTGTAGCACCAGGTAGAGGTCTAATGAGAACCCCAGGTCTTGAGGATGCTGCATAAGAACAACTTTGCATATAGGGCAGCGAAGTACAAGCTCGCTGGGTCATATCAGCCAATGTCTGATACCTTTATGACTGAATGATTGCACATTGTGGATGGTGGAAACATATGCACCCACAGTAGCCCGACAGCCCGGACCTGCAGGTTCAACAGGATCAAGACTAAGGACCGTGTAGTCGAGATAAGCCTCAATCTCCAGCAGGTTTCGCTGGACAGCTCTCACAGTTCGACAAAGAGAGTGGCATCCCATTTCTAGTAGTTCCAACCGGCTGAATAATGCACAAGCTTCACATTAACAAGGAATTGTCAATATAGCCGTGAAAAGTGATACACAACTGGCCTACACAGTCCAGAAGGCTGTGTTCAAAAGAAGTTAACTCGGCAAGTACACTCGAGCTGAGACATCTGAGTCCAGTACAGATATCTGTACTAGACTGAACGAAATCGTTATCATGGTTTGGAAGGTCCCACAGGAAGGACTGGTTGTTTTTGTAGATATCTGGTTCCCGACAGTGGATGTATGGCAGGTGAGGGAGGGCCAGGTTGTACGGTGATAAGACCGCTAGCTGGCAAAGGCTGGAAATCTTTCGAAACGCCTCCTAAGGCGAATTCCAGGCATCTCCTAATCAAGAGGAAGACCCTCTTAGAGACTAGCCTATAGGTTAGAGGGTACCCCATGTCATAAGAGGCATGTGGTGTCGATCGTGGAGTATATCACTCCCGCGGGTGGTCAAATCAGACTTAAGATGAGTTGGCTTGGGCCTAAGGCTCAGTCAATTGTATCTAAGTCACTTATCGTCACCTTGACCGCAATCTACATCATATCGAAAGTCTACAGAACTAAATAGCTGGCTTCCAGTGTCGAAGTCATATCTCTTAGGACGAGATCAGGAATGTCTTAAGCTGATGGGTTTGCTCAGGAAATGATCGATCGGGCAATATGCTGACAGTGTAACGACACCTCCTGGGAAGAGAGTCAAGGAAGCCCTGACGGTAAGACTTACTACCGGGGGCTTTCTAAGAGCATACTGGCAGACCATCTGATAGAGGCATCTCATCAGAAGGAGCACAATAAAACTGCCTACTAACTAAAGTTGTCTTAGGTACATGAATATGACACCGGCAATATGCAGCCATCGCTTAAAGGCAGGATTGACGTGTCATGCCGAGATTACTGGACCAGTTTGACACATCCCTACAGCACGGCACTCCTGCGGCAGTAAAAGGATGAGGAATCAGAATGGCACATATGCGTACTAGTCAGGTGCTTAGAAGGAATTAGGGAGTATAAAACTGGGAGGAAATAAGGAAGGAAAACAGAATACAGACGAAGACAGAACAGTGTGTATTTTGCAGGTATATACTACCTTGCATTTTGAACCACAGATTACATAGCATCTAATTGCACGAGAAATTGCTGCGTTTAAGACTAACTAGTACCGCTATAAGGGAACATTTGCATCGTAGAGTGTCCGGGCACTCCCGCTCAGACATCGTCAACTTGAAGTTAAAGTGAACCCAGTACCACTTAACAGCCAGAACAGTTCCTGTAGTCACCGAAGTAAACTTGCATGCAAGTCACTGACTTAGTACCTCATCCTTTCCCGTATCCTCAAGGCCGCATTCGTTGCTGTCGAACTTAGTACCGCTTAACAGCCAGAACAGTCCCTCCGCACTTGCTGCCACCTGCACTAAGGAGGCATCCTCCTAAGCGCACCTAAGTCCACTGTTTAAACTACACCGGCATCTAAGCCCGCAGTCTCGCACTCCGGCATCTGAGTACTTCTTAATGGAGTCTCCACTCGTTCTAACGAACACCCTCCTTCATTGTTTCACACAGTGATCCTTGAGATCTTCTAAGTCAAAGTCTCACCCGCAACACTTAGGACTCATCTGACGGTCTCCCATAGAACGTACAGTTCGTCCGAGTCAATCTGAAGCCCATTTGATTGAAGTCTGCCCTAAACAAGCGACTTTCTGATCGTTCTCGTTTAGTTATACCACTCACGTACTTACAAGGGGATATAACATCTCTGTTACTTAGAAGAAGCGTCAGGGCGGTACTTAGGAGAAGTACTACTTTGAGTGTTGGGTTTTGGGTTGTGGTTTAGTTACCTCGCCTCCTTCGCTTAGGTAGTCTCCTTTCCTCTGTAGCGTAGTCGGCTCGCCTTTTCCGTCATTGCACGGTCAGGTTCCCTTTCAATGGTTGCAGCCAAAGAAGGAAATCATCGTTGGCAAAGAAAAAGTCGGTACACTCTATCACCTGGCACTCACCACCGAGCAGAGGAGATGGAATGAAATCGCAAGACGAGGTCGTGATGCAGTTGAGATCGTCCTTCAGCACAGCTGCGAGAGTTGCAGCACCTAACAAAATATCACTATGTGTTTCGAGTCAAATCCCTCACAAAAATTTACCAAGCAGAGTATAGTCGTAGTCTACCGGCACATGTTTACTACTAGCTAGCAGGAGTTGCGGATTTCTGAGTAAATCCTGGTGAGAGGGCATTTTAAGTTCTAAAATGTCCCTTCGAGTTACTGAGAGCCTTGTTCCAAGGGACCAGCTGGGGTTGTCAAATGATTGACCCCTTGTATGTATGTTTGAGTGGTGATTGTTTTAATGTCTCAGTGACACTAACAATGAACCAAGTTTGAGTCACGTGTTGACAAGCTCTTTCCGTTAACTCCCACTCAGTCGCAGCTGGCAACAACATTGGGCAACCCTTGGGTACCCAAATGAGTTCTAAAGACTTTCATATGCTAGAAATTGTAGAACTCATGTCCTCAGGACCATCCCATCCGTACTCAGAACCATCCATCCATACTCAGAACCATCCATCCGTACTCAGAACTCCCACTCAGTCGCAGCTGGCAACAACCCTTGGGTACCCAAATGAGTTCTAAAGATTTCCATAGAAATCGTAGAACTCAGAACCATCCCGTCCATACTCAGAACCATCTTTCATTTGCTTCCACACAATCCGAGCCCTACCCCAGAATTGATCATTGAACTCCTACTTAGCATGGGCCATCCAAGCAGTGGCATGTGCTTTTTCATCAATATGGAGCATTGAACAGAACATCATGATGTCCACCAGCAGTCAGTTCTTTGGTAGGTTTACCGGACTTGACTGCTGCACCATACTAATACTTATTGTAGATAATATCATTGCCAGTATCTTTAGAGAAAGGAACTTTAGAAATACATAGCCATTATTCTAGCATTATGTTACATTCAAAAATGGAAGGTGCATTCGCATCTTCCTTATACGGTCATTCGTCAGCCCATGAATCCAGAGCCCGACTTAGGCCCAGCCTTTGTGCTAACATATACGGACCTCGCTGCTCTTCTTCAGCACTTTAGCAGCTTGCCTAATGAACAGCTCTTGCCCTGGCTTTGCTTCAGTTGCAGACGAGGATGCGAGCTCAGTCCGAGTTGCCACATCAGCAGAACCGGTCATCCTCTCTTTTAGAGAGTACGACTCTCCCTAAGACAACTCAGTCCGAGTTGCCACACCAGCAGAACCGGTCATCATCTCTTTTAGAGAGTATGACTCTCCCTAAGACACTCTGTTCAGGTTGTCAGAGACGTAGCAGTGCAGACAATCGGTTCAGACTGTATGATCCTCAGCAGGTTGTGGTGCAGCACAGATGTGCCCGGGGGGGGGTACCAAAGTACGCAAGGCTAGAAGGGAGTGGGAAGTGAGCAGTTTACCCTTTCTTCCTCGAAATGTGGAAGCAATTGAATTTTTTGCTTCCCTCGTCCACGGCTCTCAGTCGAACCCAGATTCAGTCTTCACCACCACATGGGTCTCCAGTGTCCAATCCTTCTTCAGCCAAAGTAGCCCTACTCAGATCCAGGGAACTTCTACTCTGGATGGTCTCCTTCAATGTTGCGCCTTGAGACAAGCTAATTGTGTGGGTATACAATTCCTGCGTATGCTCTCCTTGATAGAGTTGGCGTTTTCAGTCGATAGGTAAGTTTGAGTTCTTGATCCTGAACCAAACTAAGATTAGCAGGATAAAGGAACAAAATGACAACATGATGATGCTCCGCAAAGTCTACAGTAATCACACGCAGAATGCCATAGTCGACTTTCCGATTTTCAAGTTGTATCATCAACAGGGTTGCAGCCTGACACGTTTAGCGGCAGCAGGTGGGATTCATTTCCTTTTGTTAATAGCCGCATGTAAAAAAACCACTGCTTGCAAGAGGATGAATTCTCACACCGTAGATGCAATTTGCCACTCCTTACGCCATCCCAGAGGTAATGCCTCTGATGAAAACAATCGAGAATACCACATGTATGAACAAATTCGTGATACCTTGATTCCTTTGCTCAACTCTATCTGCCTGAATGTACCTTTATCTTTCAGCATTCAGGGAGAGAAATACGACGGGGGTGATATCAGTGCTACAGACATCCTTTTCGAATCCATACGGCAAAAGTATGAGCGTCTTTTATCTCAACCCCTTTTGCTGAAAGTCGACAGTAATTTCAAATTAATGCTCAGGGATACAGAGAGCTGGGCTTGCTTTTACCCGCTGTCTACGCCACTCCAGCAACAGCATATGTCTGAACCACCTGTCTGCTTACCATCTACCTCGTCTACCTCAGTCAAATTCATGTCACCTGAGCAGGCCCTCAGGCGGTCAAACGTGCTGATGTTGTAATAGACATCCCCTTCGACCTTCAGGCTGCAAGAAATAAGCAAACTCCTTTTTCTGCAGAGCAGGTCAGTCATCAGACCTGGACTGAACAACAACAAGAGAAGGCTGAGCGTGCTGTAGAGCCTCTTTCTGAAGAACAGTTAAGGATGACAGTAAGTGGTGCAAAGTCGATGAAGTCTTTTCTGATTTAGTACAGCTGGATAAGAAATACAATCATGAAGGAGTGCAAATGTTGGATGAGTATGTTAGGATCAATAGATGTTTATTCGCTGGGTTCGTGGGCTCTCTGCTTGGTCCAGACTCTCTTCTGACATCTCCCCAGTAGGACTCTTCAGATTCGTGACACAAGGAACGACCTAGTGGGCCATATCTCAGGTGATATGCCAGAGCAGTTGAAAAAGAAAGTGTTGAGCAACCTGAAAGCAATCATCGAAGTACACAGCAACATTGAGTGGACTGAGGGCGGGGAAACATTCAGCACTCTTCATTTTTCATAGTATATGAGGTGTTCCACCAAGGTGAATGAATACTCTCTTGAAGAGAAGGTCGGCTCACACTTCATAGGGAACTGGAGCCCCAGCCCATGTCCACCCATACTATCTCAAAGTCAAGGAAGCTTCTCATACCAACCATACTGAGTTTACACCTCAAATATCTGAGGATATGTGAAGGCAGCATCCTCTGTACAACAACATGGCAGAGACGTTTGATGAGGTCTTTGACTGGATAGTGGAGAAGGTAGGTATTCTCTCCATCTTGAACTTTTATTGAGAAGTTTATAGTTCCATGATTATTTTCCTGAAATCTACGAGATGTTTGGTTCCATCTTGCTGAACAATTCCCACAGCCCAGTGTATCCCTTTTCAGGTTTTGTTCTCAATCTCAACGTAGCAACTCTCGCTCACAGAGACCAGAAGGACCTCCAAGCCTGCATTGTTTTAGATATAGGAGAACATGAGAGGGGGGATTTGGTTCTTTTTGAACCAGGTCTAGTGGTTCCGCTGAGAAACAGAGATGTTTTCATCTTTTTTTCTAACAAGATAACACATTTTAATCTATTGTTTATGGGGATTAGGGCCTCATTGGTACTCCACAGTGATGGAGCAGGTACTGAATGGGTCCATAGTCGAAACAGTTGGGCTGAGAACCAGTATCTGCACTAACTGGGATATATCACGTGATATACACATATAGTCGAAAAACGAGCCACAACTTTCTATTTCATACTACTACCCTCATTATTGAACACTCATTTTTTACTTATATATCTGCTTTCTATCACATAAAATTTATCCACATCTCCCAGCATCTGGTACGTGGACCCACAGGCTAACATTGGAGCCTAATGTTGAAGCCTAATGTTGACTCCTGGTGCCGGCACTGTTTACTATCTGTATCAATATTGACACCCTTACAGCAATTCAATGTCGACCCACCGTCCATCCAGGAAAAGACGTGGAGCCACCACTGAAGTAAGACTCCTTTAAACCATACAGACACTTACTTCAGGGTGTAGGTCGTCATCGATGCCGTTGAGGCACAGACCACGGTGTCAGCTCCAGCCAAGAGGTCTCGCGCCAAGAGGCTATCTACCACTCAAGAAGTACAGGCCTCCGTGTCAGCTCCACCTGCACCTGCACTTGCAGAGTCTCATCCCAAGCAGAAAGTGATACCTAATGTAAAACTTCAGGACTTTGCGGCAGGGCCCACCAGTTTAGCTGGAGTTAAAGCTCCCTTTCCCCATTACTTCAACAGCTCCGTCAAACCTTTGGTGAAGGAAGACACTCATCTTGAGTCTATAGAAAAGAAAATGACCAAGGTAAACCACCGTTTTATAGACTTTTACTTACCATGGTCTAGACCTCTGGAGCAGTTAAAGGGGAATTCTCATTCATTTATCAAGGCAAAAACTATGTTAGCAAACTTAAGTCCACCACAGACTTCATCAAATGGATGTCTTTTATACACCATGTTTACGGTGTTTCACCTAGTCAGGAAACCCGAGGCGGTACTCGAGTCTCAAGCCGGATCCAAATCTCTTGCAAAGCCCATCAACGCATCTAGGCCTGTGCAACCCCCTCAGGTGCCCCAACAGAAGGCTTGGTTCATGTTGGAACAGGATGGTCACTCTCAGCTTCCCACAGAAGCCGGGTCTCAAAGTGAGTACTATATGGTGTTGATCAGTTTATTGATTTAAATGCTATTGCCAGAGGGAAAGGAAAAGCTAAGAGGTCAGTGATCAGCAGTCTTCTGGACTAGAAACATCCAATCGTCATCAGTGTATAGGCCGCTTGAACACCAGCATGCGGTTGTGTTTAGTAAAGTGACTGTTCACTGCCTGTTCGTTTCTTCTATCTCTTGAGGATTATTAGGATGATGAAGCTTGGTTTCAAAAGGAAAGCGCTTCTAGGTTGGCTCAAAAGCTCGGGAATACAGTGCAACCGGAACAAGAGACCTTAGACCGTGGTACCGCTACTTTATACATGGTATCTACTAAGGTGTTGTAGTAGGGTGGGATGACCTGCTGGTCATCAACCCCTCCTTCTCACCTTTTGTTCATACTCCTCACTATATCATGTTGATACTGACCATTGCTAGATACTCCAATATGTCTATGATCATGCTTACCCCTTCTCACCACTCAATAATTTGATACATCACTCTGGTGTGGTCTGGCCATTTTGGTCCAGTTACAGAGATGGTCTGCCTGGGCAGACCAGGGGTCCAATTGGGTGGACCAGTGACAGGACCAGGAAAGGACCATGGGAAGACCAATGGTTGGACCATAGAATAGGTCTGGACCTTGGTCTACAAGCCTACATAGGGTGATCTATGACCATATATAGATCACCCTAAGTAGGTATGGTCTAGGGGCAGCCTGAAGTGAGTGATTTTGCCACAAAGGCACCTGCTTGAACAATAGCAAGGGCAGGATATTCCAGCTCCTTGAGCAGACCATCTGCATACTTTTGATCATCATTGTCTGGCTGGAGCATGGATGACTGCAGAAGCAAGGAGATTGCATCATTCTTGTCTCAGGATTACGTGAAGTGATAATGAGAACAGGGTGGGATATACTCACTCAGATTGATGGAAGGATCATCAGCATTATCAAAGAAGATGAGCCAATCTTCTTGACAATGAGTAAGCCACTGAAGGGTAGCTTTACTGGTGCATTCAGGAAGGTGAGCATTAGTCCCAATATTTCCAAGTGCTGAATTCAAACTCTCCACAGAGGTGGCATCAACAAAATATAACTTGCAAAATCTAGTATATTCAGTAAACTCTATATATCAATAGTGAGGATAGATACTTACTGAGTAGCATTTTGCTGTACAAACTTTAAAGCAATTTGTATTTTGCCTGCTCCACCCATGCCATATAAGACAAATATGTGCTGCTGAGACTGCCCTGAAGCTGTAGATGGACTGAAATAACTCTTCATCATGGATAGAACATCTTCTCTGCCAGTGAAGATAGTTGATGGAGGAGGGAAGTAGTAGGAAGAATGGCTGGTGTAATCCTAGCTTTATCAAGTGTTGTCCTAATGTGTGCCACATCAGAACCAATTTGCACCACATTAACATCAATGCTAGTCAAACGTGTAAACTGTAAGGGTATTATGACATGAGTAGCTATACCACAACATGAACATACCATAAATTTGCTGTTAAACTCTGTCAGTTGGTTGGAGTAATCTTGTAGCTTCTTCCTGATAGTATCTCGATTGAAGACCTGCTTCAGGAGATGGATTTTACCAGGGGTAAGCACAATGAGTTTGTTATAATGTAATTCTTGCTGGTCAATAACCCCAGTCAGAAGCATCTTGAGGTGAAATGAGGCTAGTTGAGGCTAGCAGAGTGTATCAGAAAATATTGAGGCTCATTGAAGGAATTTCAGAGTGGAAGAGGCATTTTGGAGTGGGAGCTGATCCATATTGTCATGCATGATGTGTACATCTCTTTTCAACCATTTCAGCTTGGTCTGTTAACCTTGAGCATCTGAATGGAAACAAAACACAAACACTGAAGAAAGCAGATTGCCCAAGCGCCATAAAGAGGTCTCTTGTGCAACATACAATTGACATTCAATACATCAAAATGCCAACCCGGGCTCACTGTCTTTGCCCTCACCCAGTAAAACTACTACCTCAGAGACTTCGGAAGAGGGTACACATCCTTTGCCCAAGAGACAGCACATAAAGGTAATTAAATTCATTGTGCTTGTACTAGAATTCATTTAGGTTACTATGTTTGTTAGTCAAATGAAAACAATTCTGAACCAGACCCTGATCTTTTTCCTCCTCTTGGACTCTCTCCAATGTCTCCATCTTTTCCATCTGCTCTGTCTGCTCTGTCTGCTCTGTCTGCTCTGTCCTCTCCAAACAGCAGGCATGCATCTGAAGAGCCTGATATTGGCCTGGCTGACATGCAAGATGGAACTCTGCCAGCCCTTGATCATAATGACAACTTGGACAATGATCAACTCCTTGATGAGACAAATGAACCATCTGAACATCTCTCATGCATTGAAGATATCCAACATGCACAGTGCTTTATTCGTGCCCTAGAAGAAGCTGACATTGACAACAACAACCTTACTGTAAATGAGGTTGAGACACTATTAAATCCCCCTGAAGAAGCCATTGAACTTGATCCAGAGGATGATAAATTCCTGCTTCTTTCACTATGACTGTATCTCAGTCATCTTGGTTGTGCTGAGCATGTCTACACTGAAACCATCACTGCAATCTGTCTTGCCCACCCAGAACACATTGATTCATATTTCTCATTGGAACAAGTCAAGCTGTGTGTCACTAAACTCACCGGCATTTGTCCTTTAATCAAACACATGTGCATCAATTCTTGTATGGTATATGTTGACATTTGGGCAACTGCAGAGCAGTGTCCAGTATGCCATCATCCTTGTATCCATCCAAAAAAGGGTACTCCATACTGAAAATTCTATACTCTTCCTCTTGGCCCTCATATTCAAGTTCTTAAGTGACATCCAGAAACAGCCAAACAGTTGAAATATTTCTGGCACAGATGTCAGGCACTACTTAGTGAGCTTGCTGACTCAGACTCAGATAATTTTTTGCTTCCAGTTTATGATGATATCTGCTGTGGTAGTGATGTCCTTGCTGCAGTAAAGTGAGGTGATATCAGGGAGGGAGACACCATTGTTATCAAATCATATGATGGTGCACAGCTTTATCACAACAAGGTGTCTGACTGTTGGATGTCAATTTGGATTGTTGTCAACTTGGAGCCTGGTTTCAGGTACAAGGTAAAGCCATACTTCCTGATTTCATTATTCCCAGTCCAAATAAACCAAAAATCATCAAATCATTCTTCTTTCCATCCCTCCATCATGTTCAAGCACTTAATAAACAGGGTGGCCTTCCTGTTTACAATGCCTCTGACTCTTCCACTTATCAATCAAAACTCTACACTGTACTATGTACCACAGATGGTCCTGGCATGATATACATGAATGGACTAGTTGGACACAAAGGGAAGTGTGGGTGCCATTTATTCTGTGGGGCAGTAGGCACCAATCTTCCTGGAACGCCACAGTATTATCCTGTTATTCAGAAGCTGGGGAATGCACAAGTCTCAATGCAGCAGCTTGTTCAGGTTAATCCGATAGATCCTCAGTGATACAAAACTGCACTTGCCCAAGTCATTGCTTCTAAAAATATCACTTCATACAAAAAAATTGTCAGGAGACTGGCATCTGTAAACCAAGCCTTTTTAGTGTGTTTCCTTCTGACTGCATCCTGGGAGTCCCCAACATGTTTGCTGGTAATATAATGCACCTCAATCTCAATCTTGCAGAGCTTCTTATAAAGCTTTAGTGAGGCATGTTTGATTGTCCTAAAACAGACTCCAAATCTTTACAGGTATGGGCTGTCCTTGATGGTAAAGACAACAGATGGGTAAGGCATAGTGAACATGTTGCTACAGCAACCCCGTATCTCCTGGGATCATTTGATCAACCACCCCGTAATCCTGCTGAAAAGATTAACAACGGCTACAAAGCCTGGGAATTTCTTCTCTATCTCTTTGGTCTTGGACCTGCTCTTCTGTACAATGTTCTTCCCTATGCATATTGGCAACACTTCTGCAAGTTAGTCTTTGGCATTCGTATTGTTTACCAGAAAAAAATCCTATCGCAAAGCCCATTGCTGTCTAATCGAGTTTACAATTGAATTTGAAACTCTATACTATCAGCACCACCCAGACCACATTCACTATGTTTGTCAGAGCATCCACATCCTTCATCACTTGATTCCCGAGGTCCTGCACATTGGCCCAGGTGCATGCTCGTCTGCATGGACCATGGAGCACATGATTGGGTTCCTAACTGCAGGGATTCATCAGGATTCAAATCCATACATGAATCTCAGTGAGCATACAGCACGACAAGCCCAAGCAAATGCTCTTCAATTTCTTATTCCTGAAGTTGACCTCTCTACACAAAATTCCATTTGTCCTTGGTATGGTATCAACCTCAGAAATAACTATTTCTTGTTACATCCTACTGCACACATGATCACCATGCTCAAAAATACTGAGGTGAATGCACTCATGGACTATCTACAGAATGATGCTGAAGTTAAAGAGATTCCTGCAAACTGGAAACCTGCTGTTTGTAAGTGGGCTCGGCTCCATTTACTGACAGGACAAATCACACAGACTGCTTGGAAGGATGCATCCCATGGTAATCTCAATATTCATATATCCAGGAACATAAAGGTACAGTTATCATCTTGCTGAGTGTCATACTAGTTTGTTCACAAAGACCAGCTATTATTTGGCAAGGTCCAGTATCTATTTCAATTCTCTATTTCTGAGACCATGACACATACACTCACAATGGTGCGACTATACTCAGAAACAGATAAAGAAATGCTTGACAAGTCCTGGGAGACTGTATGGTGTTGCTGACTAACAGAAACATTCCTCATTGTCGATGATTTGTGGATTGGTAAGGTATATTTGGTGGAGAAACCTGGCTTGGATGTTTCACTTTTTGGGGTGGATCCATCTGAGTTTGATGATGATCCAGGTGAAGATAGAATTGAGCGTGATAATTGATAAAAAATTTGATAGCAATTCTACAGCAATTCTATGACAGCATCTCTACAATGCAATTGAGTTCATTTTCAAGTTCTGGGTCTGTTCCAATGATAGGGACACTCGGGGTGGCAGTGCACTCAAGCAGAACTGTCGACACATAGTCTAGGGAGAGAACTGCAATCTAAGGCATCAAAATGAAGCCTCTAAACCACAAAACACACCACAAACAACATGCACTAGTTGTCTTTTAATGTCCTGGGGAGTGTGAGCTTTAGCTCTTTGTTATTCTAGAGAAGTGTCTCAAGCAGGGTAATGCTTCAGAACTTTGTCTATTTCAGACTAGTATAAGCTTTCGGACTTCTAGAGAAGTTGTCTAACTTCTAGAAACAGCGGATGATGATATCTGACAAAAAAAACAATGCACCAACAAGCACAAAACCAACTTTTAACTCAAAATCCAAAATCAAACTCAAAATCACAACTTGTTCACCCGATGCTGTAGACCCTTTGCAAATGGTCTGACTAGCGCCCAGGAACCATTTGCAAATCCTGTGGGCATCTTGACAGTGCTGAGTTTTAGGCCATGCCAGGCCCTAGGCAACTACACGGCATCATGGCAGGCTATTCTTAGTGATTCTTGGTTTATATTATTATAAAATGGTAAATAAGTCCAATAAAATCCAATAAAATCACTAAAAATCATTAAAAATAGAATAAAATTTATTTGAGCTGGGAAAATGCCTTTGGATGGTAGAATGACCTTGGTAGTGGGAATGAGCCTTATTAGGCAAGGACCAAATATGGGAAGCTTTTATAAATAGATATAGTTAGAAGCCAGTTTCTATTATTATAATACTGCTATATCTTTATTTTTAGACATTGGACCATGGGAGCAACCAGATTAGGTAAGATCCAAGTGTGAGAACATTTTGCAAATGGGTATGGTTAGAAGCAAATTTTTCAATACTGCTATTCATTTTCCCATTTTCAGACATCAGACCACGGGATTACCAGATTAGGCAAGACATGACTGTGAGAACTTTTGCAACTAGATAGAGATTTTCAACCATTGCCATAATAGCTTGATGGTGCATATAGACATATGCAGAATTTCAATGTGATTCTCATGGTGGTATTCATTTT